>JAKSZT010032673.1:555250-589019 GCA_026826555.1 Tolypeutes matacus | reverse complement strand
TAATTGGGTAGAGGGGAGGGTGGATGGGTGGGTGGGTGAGTGGACTCGTGGGTGGAGGGGGGGATGGATGGATGTGTTCATGGGTGGGTGGGTGGACTCATGGGTAGACGGGTGGGTGGGTCGCGGATTCATGGTGGGGATCAGGTGGGGTCAGCCAGGAGGAAACTGTCCCCAAACCACAGCGTCTGTCCTCAGCTCTGTGGGGTGGAGCTGGGCTTTCCCGGCCATGGGTGGCCCCGTGATGAGATTCCGGAGGCCGAGCCGCGGTGGCTGGAGCCGGCTGGGTCCCAGAGGCCGAGTCCCGGAGGCTCTCCACCACGATGAGGCTTGGGGCCCTCCTGAGAGCGGGGCGGTGCTGGGCGGGGGCCCAGGCGTGAGCTCCCAGCAGACCAGAGCAGGGGCAGAGAAGAGGCTTCCAGGGTGAGGGCGCCGACACGGGCCGTGTTTGCCCTGAGTTACTACTCTCAGTCCTTCCAGAACCTTCTCACGGGAGGGCGGCTCATGCTGCCAGTGCCCAGCCCCCGTCTGCCCCAGTTGCCTCCACGGACGCCTCCTCTGCCTGAGCGCAGGCTCCCCTCACGGGGTCCTCCGTGTGCCTGCCACGCGGCCGCCCCCTCCCCAGGCCCCGCCTGCTCACCGCGTCTTGGGGAGGGGGCCCTCCACGCAGCCCCACCATCGTCCTTACCCTCCTAGGGACCCCCCCACGGCCTGCTGCCCTGCCCATGTCCTCAGCACCCCCACCTGCTCGGACCCCCGCCCTCCTGCCGGGTAACTGTAGGGGTCTCTGCAGCAACTTCTCTACCACCACCATCCCCACACGCCAGGCGAGAGCCCCCAGGTTCAGGCTTTCTGGAGGAGACCCTGTGTCCTCGCCCGCCCAGCCGACCCCCACGGCCGTCTGACATCGGTCCTCCCATGCCTCAGGGCCTTTGCACGTGCCCTCCTGCTGCTCTTTGCCCTGGGAGCACCAGCCGTAGCAGGCAGGGCCGTCCTGCATGTTGGGGCCCCCCCCCCGGTCCACACCCAGCCCCCCCGCAGGGCCCAGGGCTCCCCTCCTGTGTCACTGTCACCGCGAGCAGGGGTTTCATGGCCCCATGTCCTCCTGCCTCCACCCCCCTCGCTTTCTCCCACTGCCCCCACGAGGCTGCCCTGATGCCCCTCCACGCCGGCTCTCAGGCTGTGAACGCGTTAGCCCAAGACACCGCGGCCCCGGCCCGCGCGTCGCGCAGACCCACCCCGCGGCGGCTCTCCATTGGCTCGTTGTTCCCATCCTGGCCGTGCCGGCACGTGGCCGACACACGCTTTGCCGCCTCTTTAACCGTTTCAACTGTGCGCTCGAGCGGCCTTTTCAGTCACCAGCACCCACCCGTCACCAAGACGCTGCCCAGGCAGCAGCTCCACGCCGTGAAGCCCTGGCTCCCCTCAGCACCCGCTCACCTCGCATCCGCTTTCGGTCTCTGCGGCCCTGCTCATCCTCGGTGCTTCCCGTTGGTGGAGTCACCCAGCGCGTGGCCTTTCGTGTCTTCCTTTGCACGGCTGAGAACTCTTGCGCCGTGCGTGCGTGCCGCGTTCTATCCATCCGCTCATCCGTCGGCACCTGTGGAAACCTGCCGTGGATGTGGCGGGACAAGTGCCGTCCGAGTTCCCGCTTTCAGTTCTTTTAGGGATAGAATTGCCACCCCCCCTTGTACCTCCCCCCCCCCCACGGGCCCACGAGTTACACAACTCTTTCGGCCACGTTGCGGCGCCTTTGGCCAGAGGAGCTCCCCGGAGTGTCTCACGGGCCACGAGGGGTGGGGTGGGGGTCCCCGTAAGGAAGCGCAGCGGAGCAGAAGCTGAGGGGGCCCCACTGGCTCTGCAGGGCTCAGGCCCCCCACATTGTGTGCTCCCCCCCCACAAGGCTGGTGAGGCAGGAGGGACAGAGGTGAGAGGGCCAGCCCCCACCCCGCAGGCCCACACAGAAGAGCGTGGCGAGCCCCCAGCCCCCTCCCGTCACGCTGGGGTGACCGCCCGGAGCCCTGGTCCTCTTCCCCGCCCTCGGGACTGCACCCCACCCGGGCCCCCGCACCCTGATTGGCCCCATGACTCTGGGGGCCTCCCCTGCGGGCAGCCAGGGCACTCACACAGGCTGGCCGTCTCGCCACCCACGGGGTGCAGGGTGGGGGTGCAGAAACATCAGACCCCAGGACAGGTGTTTTGGGGCACGGCAGGAGCCTGGTAGGGGCGGGGCTCGAGCCACGTCTGGGGGGCACCCCACGTGGGGGGCGCCGGTGTCCGAGCGTGCGGGCTGGTGACGCTTCCCGGGGCCGTTTCCAGCGAGGCCAGGTGTCGGGGACGGTGGAGCCTTCTCCCACTTCCCAGGGCCGTGTCCCTCCGTGGGCTCAAGGGCTCGGTGCTGGCGGCGCCCAGTTCCCTCCCTGCTCCCCTGCGGGGGCCCTGGCCTCTCGTTAGAAGAGGGGCCGCAAGTTGAGGCTCAAGCAGGTCTGCTTCTGAAATCAGATGCAGCCACTGTCCCCAGGACACGGTGCCGAGAACTCGATGGTGACCAGCCAGGGAAGAAGTGGAAGGAAGGGCGGGTTGGAAAGCAGGGGCCACGGCTGTGCCTCGCAGGCCCCCAGGAACTGGGGGGGGGGGGCGGTGGCAGGGCCAGGGCCCTGCACCAACAGCAATTCAGCCGTCCTCGGGAGCTCAACACAGAACCCCCGGGCATGTGCCCCAAAGAATCAAAAGCAGCAGCTGGGACAGCTGCCTGCGCACTGATGCCACGGCAGCATTATTCACCAGCCCCAGGGGCGGGGGCCACCCGGCGCCCGTCAGCAGCCGGTGGGTAAAGGGGCCGAGGTCCTTCCGGACCCAAAAGTTCCCATACACGCGGCAGCACCGCTGAATGTCGGAAACGGTGTGCTGCGTGAGAGAAGCGGGACAAGAGGGCGCAGCCGCAGGGCTCCCTTTCCACAGCGTTCTGGAAAGTGGCTGGGAGCTCCTCGGTGGCTGCCTGCTAGCGCCCGGGAGAACGGGGGTGCGAAGGGGCCCTGGGGACGGGCTTCGCCGCCTTCGTTGTGGCTTTACGTTCCACGGGTGTTTGCACACGTCAGAGCTCACCGAAGACACACTAAGCGTGGGCAGCTCACCACACGTCACCTGCCCCTCCACGAAGCCATAGGAAATACTTATACAGTAAATCGGGCGTCATCTCGTGTTTAAGTTTTCAATCGGAAGACAAAAAGCAGCTGCCGGGGAGGTGGCGTGAGCATCCGCCCGCCTGCCCGCGTCTCCCACGAGCCGCAAGGAGCCCTCCAGGGCCCGCAGCTGGGCCTCGCGTCGGCCCCGGTCCGGTGCGTGCTGGGGGGTGTGGGCCCGGGGAGCAGCAGCGGCGGGGTGGGGGGACATCTAGGGCTATCACAGCCGCATGCGCCCCTCCACGGGTGCCGAGGGACGTCCACTTGTAGCGGACAGTGCCACACTAGTCGTCCCAGTTCTTCAAGAAGACCGTATTACAACTGAACCGGTAACTCCTTGTCCATTTTCCCAAATGACAGCGCTGTTGTCGAGAAGTACCTGCTCGAGAAGTCTCGCCTGGTGTCTCAGGAGAAGGACGAGAGGTAGGCCCACGCGCCTCTCGGCAGCCTTTGAGGACCACACCCATGCCTGCTTTGGTCAGCATCAAGGGCAGAGGCGGGTGTCCTGGGGGCCGCAGAACTTCACGGAAGGCGTGCCGGACCTCCCAAGGCGGGGCCTGCTCTGTCCTTCCCCGAGCCCGCCGCCCCCGCGAGCGCCACGGTCCTGTCTGCTCGGAGCTTGCCAAACTCACCGGGCCGGCGCAAACAGCGGGAACTCGCTGTCTCACGGTGGTGGAGGCCGGAAGCCCAAAAGCAGGGTCTCGGCAGGCCGTGCTTCTTCCCCGAGGCTGTGGCTTTCGGGCACTGACCCGCGGCTCCCCCGTCACGTCACGTGGCAGATCTGCCTCGTCCCCCGCCTTCTCCTGGCCGACTGCATCCGAGTTTCCTTTGCTTAGAAAGGCCTCCAGTCAGACAGGGTGCATCCCACCCTGAGTTTGGCCTCTTCTAAATAGGATTTCCAAAGTTCCCATTCACACCCAGTCCACACCTTAACGAATAACCGTATTTCCAAAGGTCCCACTCACAGACAGGTCCACACCCACGTCTTAAGCCGACTCACCAGTGAGACACGCACACACGCCCCGAGGAGTTCATTTTTTAAGATGCCGTAAGAATTTTCCACTTGAAGTCCGCGTATTTGTCACTTTAAGTCTGCCCTCCCTGGTGGGTCCTCAAAGCCCCAGCATCAGCAGTCGCTTGGCTGCCAGGCGCAACTTCTCTCCCCATTTCGGGCCCGCAGGAACTACCACGTGTTTTATTACTTGTTACTCGGCGTCAGCGAGGAGGAACGCCGAGAATTCCAGCTCAAGCAACCCGAAGATTATTTCTACCTCAACCAGGTGAGCAGGCGCACGCCCAGGCTACAGGCGGACCCTGGCCCCACCCCGACAGGCTGTTCCCGAGCAGCGAGGAGGCCAGAGGCCAGGCGAGACGGCGGAAAGGCGCCCGTCGCTCCCCGCGCCCCGGGCCCAGCCGTCCTGCCCAAACGCTTCTCCCGCGCCTCCCGCGCCTTTCCAGAAACGCCCAGAATCCCGACGACTTTGTCTTCCAGCATAACTTGAAGATCGAAGACGGTGAAGACCTGAAGCATGACTTTGAAAGGCTCAAGCAGGCCATGGAGATGGTCGGCTTCCTCCCCGCCACCAAGAAGCAGTAAGTGGGCAGGTCTGGGGGGCTGGGGGGGCCCACCTCCAAACCCCTCGGCTCTTCCCAGGCTCGCGACCCAAGAGCAAGAGGCCGCTGCACGCGGGAGGGTAGCTCACCCGATGAGAGCAGAGGAAGGGGGAGGCCGATTAACCGCACAGGGCGGCCCCCCACCCGCGCCCCGACGGTCGACCAGCTCACCCAGCGCTGACACTCTCGCGCGTGTTGGGGCTCAAGCTGGCAGTTTCTACCACGAGCCACGTGTGCGCGGCACGATTCTTACCCTCAACCACCAGCAGGCGCATGCGCAGATGCCCCCTGCAGCTTTCTTTAGAATCTCCCCCAGTGTCCGTCAGCAGGAGCTAGATGAACAAATAAATTGGGGGCAGCGAACGTTTTCTGGAAAGAGCCAGATGGTCAGTATCGCAGACTGTGCAGGCCACGCGTTCTCCGTCCCATCTTCTTTGCGTTTGGTTTTGTTTTGTTCATTTAGTTTAACGACTCTTTAGTTCTTAGCACAGGGGCCATACAAAATCCGGCCATAGTTTGCCAACCAGATCCCTCCCTAGCAGGGGTTCTCAACTGTGGGCACCCAGGGGACTCTGGCGATGTCTGCGGGCATTTTTGGTCGTCACGACTCGGGGAGGAGGGTGCTCCTGGTACCTAGCGGGTGGAGGCCCGGGACACTGCTCGACTCCAGGACGGTCCCCGCCCCAGAGAACGAGGCGGCCCCAGTCGGGTGTCCAAGTGTGGGGAGCCCTGGGCTGTAGCGGTGCCAGTGAACATAGATGAGCCTCCTCGGTCAGCTTTTCAGTAGCAAACCCGAGACACACACATACGGTTTCATTGGCATTTGGTTCACATTCAGGGTTAGACATGCAGGCAGCACGTGGTTCCTCTGAAGACACTGGAGGGTCTGGGGAGACGGAGTGTTCTATCCCTTGCCCGGTCTGATCACTCGTTACGGGATCTGTACACTTTGTGAAAATCCATCAAGCCATTCACGTAGGAAGCAGGCTTTTCTGCCAGTGTGTTATACTTCCGTTAAAAACTGTTTTCTTAAAGCACCCGCCGCCACCAAAAAAAAAATAATAGTTTAAAATATTTATCTCCCCAGTCGGTTCTGCAGAGTGACTGCTCAGTGGAAGGATTAGACAGTTTTCAAGTTTCACATGTCCTGACTGGCATTCGCTGGTTTTACTAACCCAGCCCCAGTTTACCGGAAGCTTCCGTGGTCTTAGGGTTTTGACAGCAGTCCTAACGTTTGGGCACCCTTTCTCTCCAAGGATCTTTTCCGTCCTCTCAGCCATCCTCTACTTGGGCAACATCACGTACAAAAAGAGAGCCACGGGCCGTGACGAGGGCCTGGAGGTCGGGCCGCCCGAGGCCCTGGACTCGCTCTCAGAGCTGCTGAAGGTACCGCCCTCCCACCACCTCAGTCCCCTGCCTGTCAGACCCGCTCCGCGCCCTGAGCTAGGAGGGCACGCGCCAGGCCTGTCTCAGGGTCGGAGTCACGTGCCGGGAAGTTTCTGCATCGGCTGCGTTTTCATCATAAGCCGGGGCCTGTCTCCCGCTTCCTCCCCGTCACCACAGCGACTTCCCTTCCTCCTTTCTGACAAAGCCTCGGGGCAGGGCCGCCTCCCGGGTCAGCTCCCCAGTCCCCCAGGGCCTCGAGGGAAATGCTCTTCACCTTAGACTGTTCAGCCAGGTCGTCTTGTCACCAGGGCTGCCTCCCCCTAGCCCAGGGGCTCTCACTCGGGACTGACCTTGCCCCTCGCGGGGCACTGACAATGTCCCACTCATCCCACTCGAGGGGAGCCAGTGGCATCTTAACGCCCCACAGCGCTCCCTCCCCGGATGCCAGCGGGGCCCAGCCGAGCCTCTGCCTGTGCGGGTTTTCTGGAGCCACCGTAACAAAGCGCTGCTGCCTGGGCGGCTTAGAACAGCAGGGATTTGTTCTCCCGCGGCCTGGAGACCAGAAGTCCAAAAATGGAGGTGCGGGCTAGGCCGCGCTCCCTCCGGAGGCGCCAGGGAGGCTCCTTCCTGCCCCTTCCTCGGCTCCTGGCCGCGTCGGCTGATCGCATCTTAAGGACCCTATTCCCAAATGAGGGCCGTCCACGGGAGGCAGGGTCAGTCCCCGGACGTGCCTTCTTGGGGGGCCCTGGCCGCTCCGTTTCCTATGGGTGTTTTCCTCTGCGGCTTTTCTGAAGAAGAGCAGGCTGTGTTAGCCAGGCATGCCTTCCCTGCTCCCGCCCCTACCGCACCCACAGGGGGCCTGGGGGTCAGGGCGTGACGAGCCCCCAGGGCCTCCCGGTGAGGTCCGAGCCCCCTGCTGGACACATCCGGCCTGTATGGCCTCACCCCGCCGCGACGGTGGCGAGCCTCCTGGGATCTTCCAAGCACAGAAAGGGCCTCATGGGTTGGCAGCCCCAATTCAGGGGTCCACTTCCCGGCACTGCCACAGTGGGGGGGCCTTCTGCGTCCTGTCTCCCCTGGGCTTCCGGCTCATGGCGTGACTCAGGGATGCCCTGTGAAGCTCACCTCCCCTCCCTCCTCCCTCCTCGATGCCGGCACAGGTGAAGCGAGAGATCTTGGTGGAGGTTCTGACCAAAAGAAAAACGGTGACAGCCAACGACAAGCTCATCCTTCCCTACAGTCTCAGTGAGGTGAGCTCACGGGGTGCCAGCCCCCAAACCCACATGGGGGTCAGGGGGTCCTCGGAAGGCCTGGCCTGGGCAGCCATCTCCCACCCCTCTGTAAAGTAGAAGATGCCCGGCAGGGCCTGGAGAAGGCATCTGAGTTTGGGGGTGACTCAGGCCAGTTGAGACAGCAAACCGCAGCCCGCAGGCCACATCCGGCCCTCCCCCTGTTCTTGTAAATAAAGCTTTATTGGCACACAGCCACACGCATCCCTTCACGTATTAGCCATAGCTCCTTTCCTGCTCCAACAGCAGGTGAATCTTTGCAACAGAGGCACCCTGGCCCGCAGAGCCAGATATCCCGGCCACCCCTGTGGCCCTTACAGAAAAGGCTCGCCGGCCCCCCCAGGCTGCAGCAGGAGCTTTACACCGTTTCAGGGATTCGGGGTCTCGGGCCTCTCCCCCCACCTGCCCATTTCCCTTTGTGGCGTACTTGTGAGTTTTCACAGCTCAAGAAGCGCCATGACTTGCAGCTGATAGCTTGGGTAGCAACAGGAAACCACCAAACCACGGGGAACTGTTAGGCCACGGCGGCCCGTCTCTCACCGAGAAGCTGTCCAGGCATTTTTAAAGTCACTGTGGGCAGTCCAAGCCCATGCAGGAACGGGTAGGCTGTGATCTCCCGTGAAAGCCTCTGAGGAGCCTGGCAGCTCAATAACAAGGACCCCCCAGAGGGCCAGTGCTGAACGGAAGGCGGCAGGCACGGCGCCCCATACCTGGAAAAGGCGAAACCAGAGAGATGCGTGCTGTACCTCAAGCACATTAGTTGCACAGTGGAATACGTTTATCAAAACTGCAAGCAGAGTACAGTCTGTCGTCATTAGACACGGGTCCTGTACGAGTGAGTTTACCCGCTCACTCACATTTCTGATCCCCAAGTCAGCACCCCGCGATTTCACGGTCAACCACGGCCACGCAGAGATGGCTGAAAAATGAGTCACGGCCGAGGTGGGACAAGGCGACACTCAGGCTTTTTGCCTGAGCGCCTGCTCTGTAAACAGGCTTCCCATCCGTCCTCTTTAGAGCCACATTTTCTCTGCCTTTGTGCTTTTGGTGCTTTTTTTCGCTGTCTAAGCCAGCCCAGGCTTGGCACTGAATTGTCCTCTAGTGTTCCTAGGCGCGGGAAGGCTGGGACGCGCCTTAGGGAGAAAATGCCCGTGATGAGCTTCGCTTAGGCCTGCCGTGGCCGTGAGCTCAGTGTTAGCAAACTGACAGCATATCCTAGACAAGGCCTCTTTAGGCAGAAACACGCATCAAACAAGCTCACGTGTTGCTAGACTGACCAAAACGTTGGGACAGAAGGCTTGTAGGAGCCTAGTCCTGTATCTCCCCCAGTAGCAACGGGTCCGATTTGCTAATCCTGCATCTGCAGGGACTTTAAAAGATAAAACTGCGTGAGTGACAAGAATCCACAATACAGAGAAGGAGTGAGTTTCGCTATAGGTTCATCATATTTCCATAAACCTTGAAGTAAAAAATCCTGGGAGCAGATACTGCTCAAGTGGTTGAGTGCCTGCCTCCCACATGATCCCAGCTTCAACCCCTGGCCACTGCCACTCTCATGTGTGTGACGGAGGCCACATGGTTCGCCCAGAAGAACCAGGGCCTCGGGAGTTGGCTGAGCCTGAGACTGAACCCAGCGCTGCCTCCTCCCTTGTTTATGACGCGGGCGACCCAGGTCCCCTCCCTCCCGGGCGTTTCCGCACCCGGGTTGCTCTGAGGAGCGTGCAGGCGTGTGAAATCACCTGGCAGGTCTGCGGGCAGCATGTGTCCCGCATCCCGGTCGGTGCCAGCCCACGCCAGGACGCCTGCGAATGCTCGCGGCGGCCGGCGATGAAAAGGCACGTCGGACGGGTTGGACGTGGCCGGCACTGCCTTCCCCAAAACGTGTTCAAAGTCGCCGCGTCTAGTGCCGCCCCGGAGGCGTGACACTCCTTCTCTGCGCCGCCCAACCTCGTCTCCTCAGGCCATAACCGCCCGCGACTCGATGGCCAAGTCCCTGTACAGCGCCCTGTTCGACTGGATCGTGCTGCGGATCAACCACGCCCTCCTCAACAAGAAGGACGTGGAGGAGTCCGTGTCGGTGAGCGTGATGCCGGGAGCCCAGTCGGCCCTGGCGAGAGCCCGGAGCCCCCCACCGGGCCCGGGGAGCGGGACTGGCCACGTAACCCATGGGGCCCAGCGCAGAACAAAACCACGGGGTCCACGGGCCAAAAAGTGAAGACTGTCGAGACGGCGCCCCAGTGAGCGCCGCGGGGTAGACCCAGGTCCCGTGAGAGGGCCCCGGGGTGACGGCCGCCCTCTCCGGACCCCCAGTGCCTGTCCATCGGGGTCCTTGACATCTTCGGGTTTGAAGACTTCGAGAGAAACAGCTTCGAGCAGTTCTGCATCAATTATGCCAACGAGCAGCTGCACTATTACTTCAACCAGCACATATTCAAGCTGGAGCAGGTAGGGAAACAGCCCCGCGTTTTCTTTAGGAGGCACCGGGAACCAAACCCGGGACCTCCCATGTGGGAGGGAGGAGCCCAATGGCTTGAGCCACCTCTGTTCCAGCTTGTTGTGTCTCTCGTAATTTCCTCCTTGTGTCTCTTCGTTGCGTCATCTTTTTGCATCAGCTCGCTGTCTTGCTCGTTTTCTTTAGGAGGCACCGGGAACCAAACCCGGGACCTCCCATGTGGTAAATGGGCACCCAACTGCTTGAGCCACATCCGCTTCCCATTGATTACTTTTTAAAATGATATCCTCTTGGACATATTGGGTTAAAATAAATGGTATCAAAATTAATTTCCCTGGGGAGTGGATGTAGCTCAGTGGTTGATCACCTCCTTCCCACGTACAAGGTCCCAGGTTCGATCGCCGGTACCTCCTTAAAAAAACATGTAAAAAATTAATCTCGCTTGTTTCCTTTCACCGCCTTAATGTGGCCGTGAAGAAATTTAAATGACAGAGCCCATTTGGGTGGCGGCATTTCTTACGCAGGGGCCGGCCAACAACAGCCCACGGCCAAGCCCAGCCCCACCTCCCGCTTCCATAAACACGGTTTTATCGGCACGGTTGAGTCGTGCCCGTAGAACCAAAACCATTTGTCCTCCGGCCCCTTCCGGGCGACGCCTGGGCGAGCCCGTGGGTGCCAGCGCCTGCCGCGGCCGCCATGCGAGCGTGGGCACCCCGCGGCCGACGGCCAGTCCCTCCCGCCCGCAGGAGGAATACCAGAGCGAGGGCATCGCGTGGCACGACATCGCCTACACGGACAACGTGGGCTGCATCCACCTCATCAGCAAGAAGCCCACGGGCCTCTTCCACCTGCTGGACGAGGAGAGCAAGTGAGTGGCCACGCCGCCCGCCCACGGCCCCGCACCCAGGTCCAGACAGCCCCGGCGCCATCAGGGCTTCCCGCTCACCCGCCCACAAAGCCCGGCCTCGCACGCGCAAGCCAAACCACGGAAACCTTCGCCAGCGCGTGCGGCCAAGCTGCAGCTGCCCAAACACGGCCGCCGCTCCTCGGCGCAGAGCTCAGACGGCGAGAGGCGTGCTTGCCGGCTCAGGCTGGATCAGAGTCAGGGCCAGCTCCCGCCTCAAACCCAGTCCCCGTGCAGGACGGGGGGCGAGGCCCGCCCCTGTCCCCCGGGTACAGGTCGAGAGCGCGCAGCCCTGAGGAGGGGCGGGCGTCCGGGAGAGCTAGCGAGTCACTCTTGAGGAAACTCCCCGGGTTGGACCTGCTATATTTAAAAGCTCGCTGTTCTTCTTTATCTTGGCTCTTTAATTTTTCAGGCATTGATTTTGATTTTCTGATTAGCACTTTAAGATATCGTTCACCTTGGGGAGCGGGTGTAGCTCAGTGGTTCAGCCCCTGCTTCCCACGTACGAGGTCCCGGGTTCAATCCCCGGCACCTCCAAAATTAAAAAACATCCAAAAAAAACAAACCACTCGCCTTGCTGGCCGAGTTTTGGGTGCTCCACTAAGTTTATGCTATGGAATCTCTGTCCGCGCCCACACCCCGTGCGGCCGTGAGGGACGGCGTCCTGCTGCGCCGTGCATTTCTGTGGTGAGGCCGGGCGCAGGCGGGGCTTGGCGAAGCCGGTGATGGCGTCCCCCCCCCAGGAGGCATCAAGAGCCGGGTACAAGGAGCCCCTTAGTTTGCCCCCGCCCCTCTCCCCACCCTACCGGCTGAACAGCTTCACCTGAGTCTATCTCCCGGCCTCTCCCTCCTCCGGGCGCGGCCACGGGCCAGGACTAGCGTCCAGGTACCAACGGGGCTGGAGCCAGAAACCGCCCCGACCCGGGAGGAAGCTCGGGCGCTGCCGCCGTCGGCCGGGACCCAAGACGCAAGGCGCCGCCATTTGCGTCTTCCCCAGTCAGCACTTCTGTGGTTTCGTGGCCACGCGCAGAGTGGCAAAAAAATCTGCGTGGCCCGACCCGCGGGTGCCCAGGTGGGGCGAGGCGACGCGCTGGAGACAGGTGTCCTCCTCGGGCCTGCTCGGTGCGTCGCCTCTCGCGTTTCTGAGCCTCCCGGCGGCGGCTCGCCTGTCGAAACCCCCCGGGTGTCGCGCCGGGGTGCCGTCCAGCGTTCCAGGGTAGCAGACCCACAGCGTGCGCCGGATGAGGGGCCCATGGGCAGCGGCGGAGGGAGGTCTCGTGAGCCGAGGCCGGCGGGGGTCCCGGCCGGCGCCGCCAGCCGCTGCAGGCCCCGCGCTCTCCCCGCAGCTTCCCGCACGCCACCAGCCAGACCCTGCTGGCCAAGTTCAAGCAGCAGCACGAGGACAACAGGTACTTCCTGGGCACCCCCGTCAAGGAGCCCGCCTTCTGCATCCAGCACTTCGCCGGGAAGGTCAAGTACCAGATCAAGGTGCGCGGGGGGGACGGGGGCAGGCAGGGCGGGCCTGCGCAGCCCCTGGGCGGCCCCTGGGCAGCGTGTGCGAGCTGAGCCCCCCCCCCAGGACTTCCGGGAGAAAAACATGGACTACATGCGGCCCGACATCGTGGCACTGCTGCGCGGCAGCGACAGCTCCTACGTGCGGCAGCTCGTCGGCATGGACCCCGTCGCCATGTTCCGCTGGGCCGTGCTGCGGGCCGCCGTCCGCGCCATGGCCGTGCTGCGCGAGGCTGGCCGCCTGCGCGCTGAGAGGGCCGAGAGGGCCGCAGGTGAGGGCCAGGAGGACGCGGGGTCACAGTGAGGGGGAGGAATGGGGGGAGGAGGCCACAGGTGAGGAGCCGGGAGGGGAGTGGGTGGGGAGGCCACAGGTGAGGGGCCGGGAGGGGAGTGGGTGGGGAGGCCACAGGTGAGGGGCGGGGTGGGGAGGCCACAGGTGAGGGGCCAGGAGGGGAGTGGGGGGAGGAGGCCACAGGTGGGGGACACGGGGAGGGTCCTGCAGGGGAGGGGACACAGGTGGGAGGCCTCAGGAAGGGGAGGAAAGGAGGCTGCAGGTGGGGGGTCTCGGGCAGGAGCCACAGGGAGGGAGGCGCTGCGGGGGAGGGAGCTCTGGGGAGAAAGTGGGACAATGTGAGAAGTGGGGCTGCAGGGGTTGGGGAAGAGGCCACAAGTGAGGAGGGCACATGGCAGGGAGGGACACAGGTGAGGAGGCCACAGGTGCTGGGAGCGCAGGGAGGAGCCTGCAGGTGAGGGAGGTGCTGCGGGGGAGGGGGGACACGATGGGGGGGCTGTGCGCAGAGAGGGAGGGGCCCCTGCTGCCCCAGGTCCCGGGGCTCCCCCACCACACCGTCACTCGTTCAGCCACCACCATGCGGGGGGTGGGGGCGGAACCCCAAAAGTCCGCTTTTCCTCAAGCTCGAGCAGACCTTCCTAGTCTCGAGTGCCCAGTGCGCTTTGCGCCGCGTCCACCTGCTCACCCAGCCATAGCGACACGTAGCCCGCCCCATCCCCGACACTTGCCCGCGCCTTCCCATCGGCTGCTTCTCGTCTGGCGGCACCCGGGGCTCGATCCTCCTCCGGGGGGGGGGTGGCGGGGCAGAGTCGCCCACGTTGAGCCCTGGGCTAAGCCACTCGGACGAGGCCGGTGGCAGAGCCGGGATTCGAACCCGGCTCCGCCCGACAAACTCCCCACCGGCCCCGTCTCAGACCAAGTCCAGCCACAGCCACGCTGCTGGGGCGCACGAGGGAGATGCTGGCCGTTCCGCCCCGCCCCGGGCCTCCTAGCGGAAGGGGCAGCGCTGCCCTCTCGAGTCCAGTCCGGCACGAGCTGAGGGCTAACTGCGAGGCCCGGCCGCCTCCCCGCCCCCACAGAGGCGGCCAGGTGGAAAACACGTTCCCAGACAACACCTTGGCCTTGGCGGCCCTACAGAGGGCGGACACGGAAACAAAGACAAAAAGGGACGGAAAGCCTGTGTGAGAATTAGGCAGCAAACGGCACCTTTTTGGGGGGCTCAGGGATGAAACACCTGAACGCCGTCTGCTCTGATTTTGAGTAACGAGCTGCTTTCTTTCTGAGCTCGGCTAAAGGAAGCTCAGCCTCTGTGGAAGAGGCAGCGGGCGGCCGGCGCTGGGCAACCCACCCCCTCGTGTGTGTGCTCCCCCGCAGGTGCGGGCAGCCCCAGCCCCCGAAGTCTCTCGGGAGAGGCACAGAGAGGACCCGGCACGCTGTCTGAAAAGCTTTACCGGTGAGCCAGACCTCAGTTCCCCCAAATCACAGGCCCTCGGCAGTGGCGCCGTTTAAATCGACACCCCCCCCCCTTCTAAACCGAGGGTGACGTTGCCCGGCTTGAAGGAGAGAGAACCCGAGCCCGGAAGCGCCGGGCGGCTCTTCGCCCCACGCAGGACAGCGAGCCTCCTCCTCCGCGCGCCCTCTGCTTTGGGGAGGCAGGGGTCAGCTCGGTGTGCAGAGGGCGGGGCCCAGGGGCCACTGGTCCCTCCTCGACCAGGGTCGCGGGCATCCCAGAGGTACAGCCCCTGGGTGACTCGTGGTCACCTGGCAATGACCGACGGCCCCCACTTACCCCAGTAGGTGCCTGCAAAGAGGTATAAAATTGAGCGGGTGCGTGGGGGAGACGGCATGGCAAAGGCCACACTGGACACATGTCCTGGGCGATGACGAAGCCAGGCGAGTGGCGTCCAGGGGGGCAGGCAGGGCATGCCAGCAGCGGCAGCAGCTCGCGCAAAGGCCCTGGGGCAGCCCCGTCCACGCTTTCCTGCTCCAGACTCTCAAACACCCAAGGAGCTAGCGGCCAAGTTGTCAGGCGTGAAGGTTTCTGTCTGTCTGGGTTCTGTGTAAAAACGCCTGCAGGCGGTTCGTAAAAGCAGTCCCACTAGCAGCAGCCAGCTGAGTGCCTGCCTGGCGCTCGCCTCAGAGCACGACCCCCAGCGCGTCGGTTTGCTGCTCCTGCACGGCGTTTTCACCCTAAAGGGGGCAGAAGAAAGGAAAGCACGTCCCTCTGTGCCCGTGGGTTGTTTCTCGCGGCCCTGCAAAGACCGAGCGTGGCCTCGGCCCGGGCAGTCAGGTCCCCATGCCGGAGCGCCTCGAGTTTATTCGGCGTCTCCCTTGCAGCTGCTCAATGCTAGATTTCTCGTTTGACGGCTCTGAGGAGTTCGATATTAACACTTTTGAGGACGCCTTTGCTTTCTACGAAAGCAAGAAGTAAGTAGCCGCGCAGGCCTGCGGGCCGAGGCCAGGGAGGCACGGCGAGACGGCCGACCCACGGGCACCCGGTGCGGCGACCGGGCAGGGCAGGGACAGGCCCGGGGCCGCCCGCTGCACCGGGGCGGCCGGCGGCGACTGGCGTAGACGCGGCTCGTGTCGCCGTGCTCTGTCTGCTCCGTGCCTCCCTGGAGAGCGCGGGAGCCGAGGTAAGTGCGGCCGTCCCTGCACTGCGGCATGGCGCATGGACACGGGCCGGGGCTGCTGACCGGGGTGCCCCAGGCCGGCCGCCGGGAGCCGAAACATGCTTTCCACATCCCGGGAACGAGGGCTTAGCAAAAACACACACTCCCGCCGCTCCCTGGGATCACGGCACACGCCTCCTCTCCGGAAGCTTCTATCAAAGATGCCCACCGCGTTGCCGTTCTCCTTTAATGCTCATTCTTAAAGATTCCGGTTTTTTCACCTCTAAGCCGTCTTCAGCCGTTAGGGCCAGAGTTTTGGGTCTGGAAAGTGAGTTGAGGCCCGAGCCAGCAGCAGGTGACAAAATGAAGCTAAGAGTGAATTCCTTTTGGAAAGAGCCTGTCAAACTAGGGCTTCCCGCTCCCAGCTTATGCCGTTTGGGGCAGGAGCATTCCCTTTGGGGCACAGAGGGGTCCGACTGTGCATGGTAGGATTTGAGCAGCTTCCCCAGTAGCACCCCCAGTGTCTCCAGGCACTGCCACTGTCCCTGGGAACAGAAGCCCCTCTGGCTGAGAAACGCCGTGTCAAACTCATGGCTTGCATTTTCCTTCCAGCCAAGGCTTTTTTTTTTTTTTTAAAGAGGTGCCGGGGATCAAATCCAGGACCTCATACATGGGCAGCAGGTGCTCAATCACTGAGCCACACCTGCTCCCCAATGAGAGCTGGGTTTTTGTTTGTTTTTAGGAGGTACCGGGGATCGAACCCAGGACCTCATATGTGGGAGGCAGGCGCTCAACCACTGAGTTACACCAGCTCCTCAATGAGAGTTGGTTTTTCCCGTTTGTTTGTTTCTTTCTTTGTTTTTCAGGAGGTCCCGGGATTGAACCCGGGACCTCGTACATGTGAAGCAGGCGCTCAACCACTGAGCTACACCCGCTCCCCCCAGGCTTTTCTTGAAACTACCAAGGAGGCAGACACTGGGGTCCGCGTAGAAAAGGGAAACCAGCCTGCTGCCTTCCACGGTCACGCAGCTTTCTTGTTAATTTTTCTGTAGCCCCTCCCTGCTCTCTACCCCAAAGGCTTCCAAGTCAGAGGCCGTCTTCTGTCCCCCGAGCTGCGGCACTGTGGAACCCACCCGGGCCAGGCAGGGGAGGGGGAGGCCGCGGCGAGCCGGCGGCGGGGTGGCCCCCCTCGCTGCCCTGCGTGTTTCGGCTCCGGCGGCCCGGGCGCCCCGAGGTGGTGGGCCTGCCGCTCTAACCTCCTCTCTCTGTCACTGCGCCCCCGCCCCTCCCCCCGGACCCCTCAGAGACTTGCACGACCAAATCATCAAGACCATCAAAGGGTTGCCCTGGCAGGGCGAGGACCCGCGTAGGCTCCTCCAGTCACTCAGCCGCCTGCAGAAGCCCCGGGCCTTCATCCTGTGAGTCCCCTCCTGGCCCCACGGGACCCCTGCCCGCAAGTGCAACAACCTCCGCCCCCCGCCGGGGCCCAGGCCCTCGCCGGCCGGGCCGCGGGCACCCCCTGATCCGTAACCGGCTGCTCGAAACGCCGCGCTGAGCTGCGGTCCCCGTCCTCACGCCGGGGCCCCGCTGAGCTGCCCCCTTGGCCACCGTGCCCCGGCTTCGGCGCCGCGGCCTGAGCGCTCGCCAGCTTCCCCGCGCCCGAGAGCACGCAGAGTAAAGCCCGCTTGGCCAGTGCCTGCGCCACCGCTGGGGATGAAGAGGCCTGTCCCGAGCCGGCTGAGGGGTCTCGCGAGCCCCTGTGGGTGCCGGAATCTGATTTTGCCATGATCCCCCAAACCGGGTCTGCACCCGACTCCCTGCCACTGACCCACCACGTGACTTCCTAGAAGCCACCAGCACGCCCGACACAGTGTCTGCAAAACAGTGACGAGTGCGGCCACAGGCTCTGTGTCCGACCCCGAGCAGCCCCTCGGGGCTCTGTCCTGCGGAGAGCGAAGCTTTGCCCTCCCTGTCGTGCCTCGTTCTACCCCACGGGGGTCAAGACGAAACTGACGGAAACAACCCCAAACACGGCTGCGCACTTGATGCCAGCGTCATGCAAGCCTGCGGGCCGCTGTTTCCTCGGCCACTTTTTTGTTTTTGTTTTTGTTTTTGTTTTTAGGAGGTGCCGGGGATTGAACCTGGGACCTCGTACGTGGGAAGCAGGTGCTCAACCACTGAGCTACAGCCGCTCCCCAGTGAGAATGGGTTTTTTTGTTTCTTTGTTTTGTTTTTGGTGTGTTTTTGTTTTTGTTTTGGTGTGGGGTTTTTTTTTTTTGTTTTTTGTTTTTGCTGTTTTTAAGTTTATTTCTGAGCTGCAAAGCTTATTTCCCCTTCCCCATGTTTTTAGAATTTCCCATATTCCTCCATTCAATCTTGGCCGCCACAACCAGAGAGTGCGAGGACCTTCTTTTTCTTGCATCTGTAGCGGAAACCTTAGCAGCAGACATTGGCTGCTCCAGGGCTGTCGGAGATGCCTGTTTCTTAGGAGGTGCTGGGGATCGAACCCGGGACCACACATGTGGGAAGCAGGCACTCAGCCACGGAGCTACACCCGCTCCCCTCCTCAGCCAGTTTCAAAACCGAGCCGAGCGGCTGTTTTGTTTTCCTTCTGTCCACAAGGCTCAGGAAAGTGCCTGTGAATATTTGGGGAGAGGCAAAGGGACTGCCCCCTCCCCCCGGCCCCCCAAACCGGCCAAAGCATCAGCTTTGGCTTTTCCCTCTCACCAGCGAGTCCAAAAGAAGCTCCTGCCCAGCTCCCCAGCGCGCTTCTTTGCAGGGGAGGCCGAGGAGGGGCTCCGTGGGCCACGGAGCTTTAGCCAACGCGTGGCACGTGGAACTGGGGCTCCCGGTAGGGGCCAGAGCGCCCCGTCACGCCCTGAGAGCCACCGGCTCCCCTCTGGCCGCCCCCGCGTGGAGGCAAGCCCACCCCCGACCCCGGCCAGCCCTCCCACGCCCCCCAGCCCGCCGCCCCCTCGGCGCCAGCCCGGGGTTGTTGCACTTGAGCTCCGCTCGCTGCCCTCCGCCCGCACTAACCCGCACGGCGTGGCTGGCTGAACTAACCCGCGCGCGGACGCCACGTGCCCCTCGCTCACAACTGCGATTTTTAATATTTTGACAGGAAAAGTAAAGGTATCAAACAAAAGCAGACCATCCCGAAGGTAAACGCGCGGCGCGCTCACAGGCACCTTGACTGGCTCGGGTAGCTTTTTTCCGGAAAAAATGGGGGCGAGCGCGCTCCCTCCACTTTTCCGACTTCTCTAGTGTTTTCTCTCTCCTGCCGTGGCGGCCTCCCCTCCCGGGGGAAAAAATTTTGTTTTATTTCTCACGTCGAAACAATTTGGAGCTGGCCTGGGGTTCCCCTAGGAGCAGAGCCGGAGAGGTGGGGGGTTAGAGCCCAAGCGACGGGGTGGGGGGTCTCGGGAGGAGCGTGGGACGGAGGAGGCTGGGAGCCCCTCAGAGCTGGCCCCGCCCAGAGGCGACGGCCCCGGCTGTCACAGCCCCTCCCCGGTCAGCCGCTGGCCACGCGTCCCCGCGGCGGGGAGCCGGGCAGGACCTCGACGTCCCCGGGAGCAGTCTGGGTGAAGGGGACCCCAATTCCACACCCGGGCGCCCCAGAAGCGTCCTCGGCCCCGGGGCTGGGGCTGCCGGCTCTCCGGGCAGCACGGCTTGGCCGGCGAGGCGGGCGCACACCTACGTCAGCGCCCCCCTGTAGCCCACCGCCCGCGGGGCCGTGACGGAGGCCAGCGGGCCCCTGGCCCCGGGCAGCGTCGGCAGGGGGCCGCGGGAGGGCAGGCCAGACCCCGCGTGTCTGTCCTAGAACCTGCTGGACTCGCAGTCGCTGAAGCTCATCAACACGACACTGCACGACCGCACCACCAAGTCCCTGCTTCACCTGCACAAGAAGAAGAAGCCGCCAAGCATCAGCGCCCAGTTCCAGGTGCGCGGCCTGCTCCCCGCCGCGCCTGGGCCCCGCAGGCTGCTGCCCGCCCGGTGCCGGCCCCGAGCAAAGAGGTCACGCCAGCCGAGTGAGGCCCCCGGGTCGGGCTCCTGCGGACGTCCCGCTGACGTGCTAAGAGAAGCTGAGTGGGGGGCAGCCCCAGAAGCTGGGGGTCACCCTGGTTTACACTGTCTCACCCGTCGGGGTGTGGTGGGAGGAAGGGGTCGAACTCAGTTTTTCCTCTGAAGAATGGATGTAGGCTCTGTCCCCGTCCACTGACACTCGGGGCCGGTGGGGGCCGTCCTGGGCCCTGTCAGGTGTTTAGCAGCCCCCCCCAGGCCCCACCCACCAGGGGCAGCCCCAAGTCACGACAGCCACCAGGCAGGCGTTTCCTCGTGTCCCGGGGAGGGGCGCCGTCATCCCCAGTTGAATGAATCATGGGCTATTCGGCCCTGTTACCCTTTTTCTCTTGGCTGCCAGGAAGCTCAGGGCCACTTTGAAGAAGGCGGGTACCTCTTGCTCTTTGTTCCTCCACCTGAACCTTCTCACCCACCCCTACGTTTCCACGCCTGCCTCTGGCGCCCGGCTTTTGTGGGAGCTCTTGTGAATCCCTTTCGGAAAGTGCAGGGGGTGGCACAGCCTCAGGCCAGAGCGTCCAGCGCAGCCTCCTGGGCCACTCGGCCTGGCACTGGCCTCCACGCAGACACCCTCCCGCCCGGTCGGCAGCCGTTGCCGAGCCCCAACTCAGCCGCATTTTGACCGGTGCATCCCCTCTCTCTCCCCAGACATCCCTCAACAAGCTGCTGGAGGCGCTGGGGAAAGCCGAGCCCTTCTTCATCCGCTGCATCCGCTCCAACGCCGAGAAGGTGGGTGATGCCCGTGTCTCGGGGACGTGGCCGCCAGGCCCTGGCCGGGCACCGGGAGCCGGCTCTGCCCCTGGCAGCCTCCACACTGCCAGGCTGAGCCTGCTCTCGGAGGCCGGGGGCTGTAAATCCTGACACAGGACGGCTCCGAGGCCAGCCCAAGGGACATGGGGCAGGAGAGCCCCTGGAGGCTGCCCAGGCAGCCGCGGGCGGCTCAGTGCGGCTCGGGGAGGGGTGGTGGCCAGAGGTCACAGTCCAGGGGACCTGCCGCGAGCCAGGGACGCTCCCCCGAGCATGGGGGGCCCCAGAGGAAGGTGGAGGAGGGACGGGTTAAGTGTGCCCAGAAACGGCCCCTAGGGAGAGCATTCCGGAAGGCAGGGACAGGCGCTGTGCAGCAGGCCGGATCTCGAGGCACACAGAGCCCCCTGCCCGACCGGGAGTTTCTGGAGACGCCCCCGGAGCCCCTGCAGGTTGCTCAGTGCCGAGCTCCATTTGCCCCTCAGGACGTGGCCGGGGCTTGCGCGCTGGCGCTAGTGGACGTCCAAGCAGGACACGGGGCGTGTGGCGTTCCCACGGGCGCTCACGGCAGGGACCCTAACCCTGGCCCGCCAATCCCCGCGCTGGCGGTCAGGGACAAATTCACGCCTCGTCCCCGGCCCCCCACCCCTGCCACGGACAGGCTGGCGTCCCCCCGGCCCTGACACCCGTGCCCCCCACCCCGCTGCAGAAGGAGCTGTGCTTCGACGACGAGCTGGTGCTGCAGCAGCTGCGCTACACGGGCATGCTGGAGACAGTGCGCATCCGCAGGTCGGGCTACAGCGCCAAGTTCACCTTCCAGGTAGGCCCAGGCTGCCCTGCGCCAGGCCGCTCCACGCCACGGCCCAGCCTCCCCGCCGTCGGCGCCAGGAGCGCCCTCCCCAGCTCCGATGGCCAAAACCGTCTGCAGACATCTCTGGGGTGCCCCGGGTGTGAGGACCCCACTTGGCTGTGAGCTGTGCAGGGGTCCGAGTGAGCGCGGGGCCCAGCCTCGCCCTGGCAGCCTTGGGGACTGGGACGGCTGAGACCATATCTGGCCTGGAAAAGGCGCGGACTTCAGGCCACGGCCGGCCCTTTACCAAGCCGGAGACCGCGCTCCCCAGGGGCCGCCCCGGAGAGACGCACGGGCCGAAAAAGCCGGCGTTCCGCGGCCGCAGCTATTTCCTTAGCACTTGGACTGTTCCGGAAAGCCCCAGAACTTAGATCTGTTAGCCAGCCACCGCTGGGAGAACCAGAACGGGGCCCGCCGTCGGCAGAGATGCTCACGCGGCTTTCCCTGCCCCCCCCAAAACCACGTAGGACTTCACGGAGCAGTTCCAGGTCCTGTTGCCCAAGAACGCCAAGCCTTGCCGCGAGGTCATCGCGGCGCTGCTGGAGAAGATGGACATGGACAAGAAGAGCTACCAGATCGGCAGGACCAAGGTGGGCTCTGCCGCACCACCACCCCCACCGCGGGAACCCCCGTCTCAAGCCTCCAGGGCTTGCTCGGGGGCGTGGGCTTGACCCCAGCACGTAATTTCCACCGCGAGCAGGACGGTGCGGCCGCATGCGGGGACCTGGCTGCCCCGGCCGGGACCCCCGCCTGCCGCCCGCTCGCCAGGGGGCTCGGGTGGGTGGCTTCACCTCCTCGCTGCCCGTTTCCTCGCACCTCAGACCCCTGAGCTTGTCAGGCGTTTAGGGACTGGTAAATGCCTTGGGTCGCGTTGGCGAAAGCGTCTCTTTGTTCATCTTCCCTTGAGAAATAGTTTCCAATCGGGGGTTCGGGGTGTTGGTGGCTCAAGTTATTCTCCCACTCTGCCGCTGTCGTCAGCTTTTGAGTTGTTTTCTGTATGGGTCAGCCAAAGGGGTGCTGGGGCAACACACCACAGCTCTGCTGGCTTTTATAAAGGGTGTTTATTTGGGGCAGAAGCTTACAGTTCCAGGCCATAAGGCGTAACTTACTACCCTCACCTAAGTCTGTTGCCACGTGTTGGGGCAAGGTGGCTGCCGACGTCTGCAAGGGCTCAGCCTTCCTCTTCCTCTTAAGGCTCCGTGGTCCCAGCTTCTTTCAGTATCAGCTGCAGGCTGGTAAAAAGCTCGTCTCTCCCGCGGCTCATTTCTCTCTGAGCTTAGGCTGCTCTGGTTCCTCCACAAGGTCAGCTATAGACCATCAGGCTCTCTCTCTTCCCGGGGCCTCTGCCACGTCTATGGGGCCGTCTCTACTCCTCTGTATTCTTCTCTGGCATGTTTACTTCCTGGGGCTCCAGCATTCAAAACTCTAATTCCTCCGCCTTATCATTTTCTTTTCTTATCTTACCAACGCCCTATGATCAAAGCCCTAATCGTAATTTAATCAAGTAAAAGTCAAACTTCTGAAGTTAATACAATCTAGTATGCCCAGAGGAACAGACCAGTTTACAAACAAAATTCCAGTATCTATTTCTGGAATTCATAAATAATATCAAACTGCCACACCTCCCCACAGAGGCGTTCCTTGATTTTTAAAAATCCCCTTACGGTGCCTCAAAAAGTCCAGTGTGGAATTACCATGTGTATTCGTCAGCCAAAGGGGTGCCGATGCAAAGTTCCAGAGCTCTGTTGGCTTTTCTAAAGGGTGTTTATTTGGGGCAGAAGCTCAGAGCCCACCTCAAGGCTGCTTCCTCACCAGAGTCAGCGGCCACGTGCTGACGCAAGACGGTCGTGGCTCTCTGCCAGGGCTCAGCCTTTCCCCTGGGCTTCCTCTCTCTCCTGGCATGGCGCTCGTTTCTTTCTGGGTTTTCTGTATCAGTCTTGGCTCTTCCCAAGGTCAGCGGTGAGCTGTCAGGCGAGTGGCGCCTCTCCCCTGGGCTTTAGCTGCTGGAGCCTTCTCCTTTCTGTCACACGGCAGGACTGAAATGGCAAAGTCCTCGCCTCTTCCCATGTGTCTTGAGGGAGTGTCCATTTATATCGGCCCGCCAAGGGGGCGGGGACTCAGCCTGAGTCACGCCCTGCTGACGTGGTCGAATCAAAGCCCTAATCTTAACAGGTAATTTAATCTAGGGCTGCTCAGCTGAATCCAATATAGTCGGAGAATCGCACCCAGAAGAATACATGAGTTTACAAACATAATCTTTCTCTTCTGGGGATTCACAAAAATAATCTCACATTGTCACTCTACGTGACCCGAAAATCCCACTCCCAGGTATGAACCTAAAAGAGCTGAAGGCAGGGGCTCAGGCAAACACATGGACACGTATGTCCACGGCTGCTATCCATAGGAGCCGCGGGGCGGGAGCCGCCTGCAGGTGAGCGGGCAGGGCGGGGCCGGTCTGTACTCGGGACATCACTCAGCCGTCAGGAGGCACGCAGTTCCGATTCATGCCACAGCGCGGGCGAACCTCGAAAACGGCGCTCGGTGAAAGCAGCCTGACACGAAAGGCCACATGTCCCACTGCCCACTCAGTGAAATCTTCACATCAGGCAAACCCTCCAGGGCAGGAAGCAGACTGGGGGCTGCCGGGGGTGAGGGAGAGGGACCTGGGAGCGACGGCTAACAGGGACGGGGTCTCCTGGGACGATGAGAATGTTCTGGACCAGAGGGAGATGGTCGCACAGCGTCGTGACTGTGCAGAACTGTGCCGGGGGGCCACGGCAGCTGACCCCAGCTCCCCCCACCCCCTGGCCAGGTGTTCCTGCAGGAGACGCAGCGCCAGGCCCTGCAGGAGACACTGCACCGGGAGGTCGTGCGGAAGATCTTACTCCTACAGAGCTGGTTCCGGATGGTTCTGGAACGCCGGCACTTCCTGCAGATGAAGCGGGCGGCCGTCGTCATCCAGGTACCCTGCGCGGGCCCCACGGCAGGCGGAGGAGGGTGCGGCCGGGGTCCCCAGGCCCCTGAGCGCTCGCCCTGCCCTCCCCCCCCAGGCCTGCTGGCGGTCGTACCGCGTCCGGCGGGCGCTGATGCGGACGCAGGCGGCCGTGTACCTGCAGGCGGCGTGGCGGGGATACCAGCAGCGGACGGCTTTCCGGCGCCAGAGGCACAGCATCGTCTGCCTGCAGAGCCACTGCCGCGGGTACCTGCAGCGCAAGAGGTGAGCAGAGTTCCGCCCTCCAGAATGTCCTGGGAGCTGCCTGGAATCCCATCCGGCCAGTGGAGTTAGCGGGAAGGGCTCTGGACAGAGGGAGGCCGGGGCGGGAGCTCCTGGTGCACAACACCCTGGGGCGATGGGCAGCACCCCCAGAGGGAGCCTCGGGCCACACCCAGGGACCCCCGCCCCTGGGCTGGCTAAGTCAGCGAACACCTGGGTTCAGTGTCGGGCACTGGGCCAGACACAGGAAGCCCCGGCCCCGCTTCTCCCCTCCACTCACACCACGCCCCGGGCAGCGACCCCACACAGCACGGAGCCCGCTCCCGAGGCCAGCGCTCCCCGCCTCCCCACTGCGGCCCCTGCCGAGCCCGCTGGGAACCTGGGGCCAGAAGACCCAGCCCAGGTGCTGACCACGCCCACAGGCCTCCCAGGGGCCTCCCACAGAGAGCCTCCCAGAGCAGACCTAACGAGGGCCGGGCCCGACCCGCGCAGCAGGTGGCCCTACAGCCTCCCCGGCCCGCAGCCAGCTCGGGGGTCCACGGCCTGCGTCCTGGGTCAGTTCTGGGGACAGTGTCCACGGCGGTTTCTAAACCATCTCCTTTACTTTCTTCCCACCAGCTTTAGCCGGATGGTCCTGGAGAAGCAGAAGGCGGAAGAGAAGGAACGAGAGGCTCAGCTTGCTGCCAGGGAAGAGGCCACTGAGGGTCAGCCGGGCCAGGCAGCTGGTGGGGAGCAGGCGCTGGAACCCATGGAGGCCCTCGAGCGCCTGGCGTCGGAGCCTGAAGAGCCTGCCGAGTCCCTCGAGTGCCTGGCGTTGGAGCCCGTGGAGGCCCTCGAGGGCCTGGCGTTGGAGCCCGTGGAACCCGTGGAGGCCCTCGCTCGCCTGTCCCTGGAGCCTGAGGCATGGCTGAGCGACAGGACCCCAGCAGAGACCCCAGCCCAGCCCGAAAAACAGGCCCGAATCCCAGAGAAGGCCCTTCCACCCCAAAAAGCCCTGGCCGATAGCCACGAGAGAGTTCCCAGCAGCCGGGAGAAGCGCGAGTCACGGCGGCAGAGAGGGCTAGAGCACGTGAAATTCCAGAACAAGCACATCCAGTCCTGTAGGGAAGAGGGCGCCCTCAGAGAAGCTTCTGGAAGGCTGCTCTCGGAGCAAGGGGAAGGCCTCCCGGAAGACAAGAGGGACGGCGAGGAGGACGCAGTCCCTCCGGACACGGAAGGCCGGGATGCCGCCCCCGACGAGCCGCCCCCGGCTGCCGGCGAGGTCACAGAGGAAACGCCGACAGCCCCCCAGGCCGGCAGCCCCAGGCCGGGCCTCAGGGAGCGGCCCACCACCCTGCCCCTGGGCGGCACGCCGGCCCCCGCCTGCACCGCGGAGACCCCCCCGAAGGACGCGAGCCAGCCAGTGGCCGGCGCCAGGGCCCAGGACAGGCCCGCGAGCCCAGGCGCAGCGGTGCAGATCCAGCGGCACCGAGACGCCGACGCTGAGCGTCTGACCAGCGCCGTGGAGCACTGGAGGGGCAGGAAGCTGGCGGCCGCCGCGCCCAGCGCCATGCTAAGCCAATCCCTGGACCTCAGCGAGTGGCACCGAGCTGCTGCGGCCACGCGCACGCCCGCCGAGTAAGCTCGCCCTGCCCACCTCGGAGCTTGGCTTGCCCGGGAGCCCTGAGGACCCCTCCCCACCCAGGGACCACGAAGACTGGGCCTGGCTTGGTAGCGTCCCCCCGTGGGTCGCCAACTCCTCGCCAGCCTCAGGTTCTTCATCAAGAAAGCGAGGCTCATCAGACCCCTGGGGGGTGGGAGACGGGGAGAAGCAGGCCCGGCCCTCAGCTCGCCCCCCTAGATGCCCCCGGCCCCAAATCAGCAGCCCCGTCCCCCAGAGGAGAAAACAGCCCTGTCGAGGGAACCAGGCAGGCTTTCCGCTAGGGCAGGACGTGGGGCCCCCGATCCCCCTCTGCCGTGGGGGGCAGTCCTGGCCTCCACCCGCTGGCTGCCGGCAGCACCCCCTCCCCACCCCGGTCGGGGCACCCAGAGACGCCCCCGCCGTCGCCCAGCGTCCTGAGAGCCGCTGCCCCGCCCCGAGCGCGCGCGTCCCTCCTAAAGCTAAGCCGCGGCTCCGTGACCTTGCAGGGACAGGCGCATCTCCTTCTCCACGAGCAACATCTCCAAGCTGCTCCCGTCACCCGCCAAGACGCAGGTACAGCTTCCGGCCGCGGCCCTGGCCCCCCCCCGAGGGGGAGCCTAAGGGAGAGGGACCCCCTGCCTCGCCCCCACTGCTCACCCAGCCCCCTCCCCCGGCCGCCGTCGTGCAGCCTTTGGCGGAAAGCGTGGACGGGGAGCCCAGCTCCAAGAAGCCAGCGATCCAGAAGAAGAAGTCGGGCGACGTGTCCTCAGGCCCCGACATGGGGCTGTCCCCGGGCCCCCCAGCTGACTCCAAGTAAGTGTGGGGTGCAGGGGGGCTCCAGCCACCAGCGGCCACCCAGGGCCACTTCCAGGCCACGGTTTCCCCTGCCCCGACTGCTTTTACCAAGCGTGGTCGCGTAGGTGCAGGGGCAGTTCGTGATGGCAGCCCCCCCCCCCCGCCACCTCCTGGCCCTCTGACCAGCTCCGGCGCCGGCCTGGCCACCTCCGGGGAAAACGACTTCCACCGGCGCCGGCAGCCGATCTGGGTTGCCTCCCCCAGGTCTGCAGAGAGGCGGTTTCCGTTTGGCTTTTTATGGAATTAAAACCAGCCCCTGGGTTCTCCCGTCCCTACCTCTGGGGAGCCCTCCTGGGTCCTCGGATGGAAGAAAACCGGGTCAGCACCCTGTCCCCAAAAAGCCCCTGTGGAAACCTTCCGGTCGGTTCCGTCCCAGAGCAGAGCAGGTGGGGCGTGGGGCAGGTGCTGATCTGGAGCAGAACGGGGGGGTTCCCACGGAGGCACAGAGCCCCCCACTGCCAGGGTCCCCAGGCTTCTCTCTGCTGACACCAGCCGGAGGTGGTCGAGGAGGAGCCCAAGGCGGGGCCCTTCCAGCCTGGGGGAGGCAGCGCTGTCCCCTCCCGTGGCGTCACGTCGCTCTGTCCTCCGTGTCTCGGTTTCCTGTGACCACTCTAACAAATGGCCGCACCGCTGGGCGGCTTAAAACCACCGCCCCTCACGGAGGCCGCAAGTTCCAGTCCCCTGTCCAGCCCCGGGGCCTCCGTGTCACGCGGCCTCCTCTTTTCTGTGTCCCCTGCGAGGACACTCGTCATCGGATTCAGGGTCAGCGCACCTCAAGAGCCTTCATCACGCGTCACAGACCCTCTTTCCCTAAGGAGGCCACGGCCACAGAACGCAGGCAGTAAAACGTGGCTGCGTCTGAGGAGCCACAGCCTCCACGGGTGGAATAGCCCACCCCGTCCCGCTCTCCCCAGAAGCCTCCGTGCTTCCCAGCACCGACCCTCTGTCCCAAGTCTCGTCTGAAAGCGCCACCCGCTCAGAAGTGCCAGCCGCGAGGGTGAGACGGCGAGCTCACGCCCTCCTGGGCTAAGCGCAAACGAGAACACAAGCAGCGGGGGCCCCGGCGCAGAACGGCCAAGCCTGTCCCTAACCGGAGAAAGCAGGTCGCCGGCGCCAGACGAGCTCGGGCACCGCTGGGTTTCGAGGCTGTCCCGTCAGGGTCCTCTCGTTTTTCCGGAAGGTAGCCCCTGCCTGCGGGCGCCCGGCGGCCTGGCAGTTCTCCTGCTCCTTCACCCTCTCCCTGACCCTCGGGCCAGGCTAGCAGTGTTCACGCTGGAACAAAAGCCTCCCAGGCCCTGCCCGGCTCCCGAGCGCCTAGTGGGTCCCCGCCGACAGGCAGGAGGCCCCGCGCGGCTCTTCCCCAGCTTCGGTCCCATCCCTGACCCGTCAGGCCGTCCAGCCACCCCCGTGGCCTCCCGCGAACCTCCCAACGCGAGCAGCTTCTGCTGGTGGGCCGAGTTCCCCACGCCAAGCCCTGGTTCCTCCCTGCTTCGCGGCTCCTTCCTCTTGTCATCTCTTTGCTCCTGCGTTTAGGTAAGTGGCGAGGGGCAGCCAGGCCAGCCCATGGGCATCTCAGCCAAGCTCCTGCGACCTCCGCTCTCCGCGCAGCTGTGAACTGCGGTTCAGCCGCGTCACTGCCCCTTGGCGACAGGGACGGCCTTTCCTCCGGTTTCCAGGAAAAGGTCCCTTCCGAGCCTCTTCCCCAGAAGCTCCCCGAATTCTTCCCTTTTCCACCAACGCTCAGTTCACAGCTCCACGCGTCTTCTCCAAGACGACTGGCGCTTTCTCCGCCGCCTACGCCCGAGCCCTTAGCAGCCCCCTTTGTGCCCACGGCACTCTGGGCTTCTTCAGGCATCACGTCCGTTACCCAACCCACACCGAGGTGTTTGTCCCAGCAGCGCCCCAGACCCGTCACCTCCCCGTGGCCGCCGCGACATCGCGCTGGGTGGCTCTCGCGGTTCTGGCGGCCAGAATCCCAAAGCGGTGTCGGCGTCTCCCTCGGGCACTCTAGCACCTCTCTGCTTTGCCGCCTCCAGCTTCCAGCTTTCCTTGGCTTGCGGACGCCACGGCGCTCTCGTCGCGAGTGTCTTAACCTAATTGCGTCCGCAGCTTCGCAGTCTCTTAGGCTTAGGGCGCAGCTCTCTCGGAGCCCGTTCACCCCACGACACCCAGGCTAGTTCTTCTCTCTCACTGACTTCTCTGTAGACACATTAGACCGCAGGGGATAGTTCTACTTTTTAAACGTAAAGGCGGAGCCTTGCTTTTCCGTGGGACTCCCCTGTCAGTTCATACAAATACCCCTGGTTTTTCCTCTTAGAGCATCCCATTCCCTCAGTAACTGACAGAGGGGCTTGTGGCTGGGTCAGGCACGGGACGACGTTTTTAAGCGTACCATTCGGTGGCATTAATTACTCCCACAGCGTCGTGCCGTCATCTCCGCCATCCGCTACCAAAACCTTTTCAGCAGCCAAGAGAGGACTCGGTGCCCATTAAGCACTCGTCCCCCGTCTCCCCTCTCCCAGCACCTGGCGACCTCTAATCTTTGTGGATTTGCTTGTTCCAGGCGTTTCCTGTGCGTGCGCGTCTGTCTGGCTTCTCTCGCTCCACATGTCATCCTCGAGGCCCTTCCACACTGAGTAGTGTCCCCCTGCAGGGTGCACCCGCGTCCAGCATCCTTTGGTTTGCCCTTGGGCTGTGTGTCAGTCAGCCAAAGGGTGCTGATGCAAAGTACCAGAGCCCTGTCGGCTTTTATAAAGGGCTGGGGTAGAAGCTGCAGTTACAAGATCCTAAAGAGAACAACTCGAGATACCATAAGAGTCATTGCCACACGTTGAAGCAAGATGGCGGGCGATGCCTGCCTGGTCGCTCCTTCCTTCTTCCTCTTCAGGCTCCGTGGTCCCAGCTCCTTCCGGTCTCAGCTGTGGGCTGGGATAAGGCTTGTTTCTCTTCCCGGGGCTCGTTTATTTCCTGGCTCAGCTGCTCTGATCTCTTCCCAAGGTCAGCGGTGGACCATCAGGCTCATCCCTCTCCCCGGGGCCTCTGCCATGTCTCTGTTCCTCTGTGTTCTTCTCCCGTGTGTCCACTTCCATGTGAGAGTCTGTTTTATCGGCCCAAGGGGCTGGGACTCGACGCTGACTCACCCTCTAAAGATGTGCTTGAATCAAAGCTCTAATCTTAACATAATTTAATCAAAGGCGGCTCAGCTGACTCCGATACAGTCAAAGGGGATCACGCCCAGAGGAACAGACCAGTTTACAAATAAGATCAAATATCTTTTTTGGATTTCACAAATAATATCAAACTGCTACAGGTTGCTCCTACCTTTCGGCTCCCGTGAATCGTGCTGCGACAAATGGCGCTGTACGGGTTTCTGCCAGGATCCCTGCTTTCAGTTCTCTCGGGTCACACCTCGGAGGGAATTGCCAGGCCGCCGGGCAATGCTCCGTTAGCCTTCTGAGGAAACCCCAAACCGTCCCCCGCAGCGGCTGCGCCATTTTACCTTCCCGCCAGCAGAGCTCGGATGTCCCGGGTCTCCGCACCCTCGCCAGCCCTTGCCGCTTTCCTCTTCCTGCTGTTTCTTTCATCGCAGCCGTCCCAGCTGGCGCGAAGCGGGTGGCGCCCTTTTCACAGGCAGTCGCCGAGCGCCCGCCACACCAGCCGGGGCCGGCTGGGCTCACGTCCGTTCCGTTTTCCAAGCCTTAGACAAAGCCTCTTGCTTCCCTCACACAGATCCACGTTTAAGAGACTTTTCCTGCATAAAAACAAGGACAAAAAGTACAGTCTGGAGGGCACGGAGGAGACGGAGAACACCCTGTCTGGGCACGTCGTGCTGGAAGCCACCACTGCGAAGAAGAGTCTAGAAGGTTGGCTGCCTGCAGGGTCAGGGACAGACGGCAAAGCCCCCGGGGTCCTGAGGGTCTCCGAGTGGGGGCCCGGAGCTGACGGGGGCGGCCCCTGCCCCCATGGGGACCGCCGGGCCACAGGGCGTGGCAGCAGCCCTGGGTCTGTACGGCCAGCAGACGCTCGTCTGCACTTCTGACCGGAGCGCGCCCCCACCAGCCGCCCCTTCCCTCCCGCAGGCCCGTCCAGCCACCAGCACCGCCCCCCAGCGGGCGACAAGCCCCCCAAAGAGCCGGGAGGCAAAGGGAAAAAGAACCGAAACCTCAAGGTCGGCAAAATCACGGTGTCCGAGAAGTGGCGGGAGTCGGTGTTCCGGCAGATAACGAACGCCAACGAGCTCAAGTACCTGGACGAGTTCCTGCTCAACAAGGTGGGCGGGCGGACTCGGGCCCCTGATCCTGACGCTCGGAAAGCTCTAGAAACCAGGCAGCTGTGCTGAAATCGGGCTCGAGCGAGCGCGGGAGCCCACATTTCTTCCCCCCCAGGGCAAATGCTCAGGGGTCACCGCCCCCTCGTTGCAGGTCAACGACCTGCGCTCCCAGAAGACGGCGATGGAGAGCCTGTTCATCGAAGCCACCGAGCGGTTCCGGAGCAACATCAAGACCATGTACTCCGTCCCCGTAAGCGGAGACGCCTCCCCTGGGCCCGGCACCCCGCAGCCCCGTGCGTGAGGCCCGGGGTGCGACCGTGCGCTCCCCTTTCAGAACGGGAAGATCCACGTGGGCTACAAGGACCTGATGGAGAACTTCCAGATCGTCGTGAGCAACCTGGCGGCCGAGCGCGGCGACCGGGACACCAACCTGGTGCTGAACCTCTTCCAGTCGCTGCTGGACGAGTTCACCCGCCAATACTCCAGGAGCGACTTCGAGCCGCCGAAGGTGGGCGCCGGGGCTCCCGGGGCGGGGGGCGGCCTCCCAGGGGCGGGGGGCGCACTGGCCCAACCCCCCACAGACCTCGTCCCCCGCTTCCCCGCAGAGCAAGACGCACAAGAAGAAGCGGAAGCAGGAGCGTGCCGTGAGTGCGCAAGCGGGCGCCCCCCCCCCCCCCCGGGCGCCCCGACCCCCCCGGGGGGGGGGGGGGGGGGGAGGGGGGAGCCCCCCCCCCCCCCCTGTGCCCCCCCAAACCCAGCATGGCCTCCTGAGCCCCTCTGAGACTCCCCACACTCCCCTGAAACCCACCGTGTCCCCCAAGGTCCTCAGAGACCCCCCCATAACCCCCCGAGTCCCCCTCATGCACTCTTGAGCCCCCTTCACTCCTGCCCGAGCTCCCTGTGCTCCCCTGACCCTGGCACATCCCCCTTGTCCCCTCTGAGATCCCCTGAAAGTCCCTGCACCCTCCTGAGCCCATATGCGTCCCCCCTTAGCCCCTCTGAGACGCCCCACCTCCTGAACCCACTGCATCCTCCCTGACCCTCTCTGAGACCCCTCCTGAGCCGCTCTGCAGCCCCCTGACCCCCCGCCCCGCAGGTCCAGGAGCACAACGGGCACGTGTTCGTCAGCTACCAGGTGAGCATCCCACAGTCCTGTGAGCACTGCCTCTCCTACATCTGGCTCATGGACAAGGCCCTGCTCTGCAGCGGTGAGCAGCCCCCGCCTCTGGCCCCCACCCCACGCCTGCGCCCCACGGGCCTCCCCAGCCGGCCCCAGGCAGCCCCGCGTCTCCCCGGCACAGCCACCCCTCCAGGACGCCCTCCCGCCCCCGCCACAAGCCGGCCCCCCAGTCCCACGCTTTCCGTGCAGAGCCAGCCAGGCCTGGATCTTTCTGGTCCTTTGCCCCCACCCTGGCCCATCCCTCACAAGAACCTGCCTATTGTCCAGCGTCTGGGAGCCCCGGGCCCACCTAGCCTACCAGATTCCGCCTCCAGGATGGAAAATACTCTTTTCATTGTGCGATTCCATTTACATGAAATGCAGCTCAGTTTACAGAGATAGAACTCAGTTGTGGCTGCACAGCCGAGGCGAGAGGCACTTGCTCAGCCTCCCCGGCCTTCCTCGCCACGGGCCATGCCTGGGCAGCTTAAAACAGCCGGAACCACTTGTCCCTCCATTCTGGGGGTCCGAGACCCCGCACCAAGGCAAGGAAGGGGCCGCGCTGCCCCGCAGGCTCCCCCCGCCTCTCCCAGCCACACGGCTGGCTCCTCCCGTCCCTCCCCTTAAACGGACCCAGGTCAGGTAGGACGGAGGCCTCCCCGCTCCAGCCCGACCTCGTCTGGGTCGGAGTCGCTTCCAGCACAGTGGCCCCGTTTCCAAAGAAGGCCCCGTTCCGAGGCACCAGGGGCCAGGACGTCGGCCTCTCCTTGGCAGGGGACACAGCTGAGTCCCGGGCAGGCGCCTCCTTTTTGGCACAGCTGAGTTCCTCGTGGAAGAACTCCCAGCCTCACGGTGCCTCCGTATCGGGGTCAGAAGAGACGAGCCTCGCTCGGACCGAGTCCCGGGGCTACCCCTCGCCCTTGGCCCCACCCGGGACCCCCTCACGGTCACGAGCAGCGACCACCCACCTGCTCGGCCGCCTGGAGCCCCCAGCAGGAGGCGTCAGGGGAGGGCGGGGGCAGCGCGGGAACCTGGGGTCCCCCCATGCCGTCTGAGCCCCCCTCCACGGCCCCCTAGTGTGTAAGATGACCTGCCACAAGAAGTGCCTACCCAAGATTCAGACCTACTGCTCCTACACCTGCGGGAGAAAGGTGAGTGCCGGGCGGGACTTTCTGGAACCATGGCCCACCGGTCCAGGGCAGGGTGCCTGGGGCGCTTGATGGCAGCACTCAGAGGAAAGGGTGGGCAGGCGCGGTGGACGGTGAGCGAGGCCCACGGCGGGAGCAGGGGACCGGCGAGGAGGGGGCTGCGGCTTGGCCCCCGGCCCCCCCATCTATCCGAGCCCCCCGAGGCGGCTGGGTGGGGCCAGGGGAGGCCGCCAGGGGCCAGCGGGGACCTGACCTGCCCCCGGCCCCGCAGAGCGAGCCGGGCGCCGAGCCAGGCCACTTTGGCGTATGCGTCGACAGCCTGACCAACGACAAGGCCTCAGTGCCTGTCGTGCTGGAGAAGCTTCTAGAACACGTGGAGATGCACGGCCTGTACACTGAGGGCCTCTACCGCAAATCAGGGGCCGCCAACCGCACGCGGGAGCTCCGGCAGGCCCTGCAGACAGGTGGGCAGGGGCGGGGGGCTGGGGCATGAGTAGGTGCTGGACAGGTGGGTGCTGGGACAGGTGGTCCCTGGACAGGTGGGCCGGGGGATACGTGGGTGCTGGGACAGGTGGGTGCTGGGACAGGTGG
>JAKSZT010032673.1:544849-555240 GCA_026826555.1 Tolypeutes matacus | reverse complement strand
CCGGGGGATACGTGGGTGCTGGGACAGGTGGGTGCTGGGACAGGTGGGCCGGGGGATACGTAGGTGCTGGGATAGGTGGGCACGGAGGACATGCAGGTGGGCGCTAGGACTCGTAGGTGCCAGCCACGGCCCCGCCCGTGCCCACCGCACACTCGCCCCCTGCCCCATGCAGACCCCGCAGCGGTCAAGCTGGAGAACTACCCCATCCACGCCATCACTGGGGTCCTGAAGCAGTGGCTGCGCGAGCTGCCCGAGCCCCTCATGACCTTCGCCCAGTACAGCGACTTCCTCCGCGCCGTCGGTGAGCGTGGCCTCCGTGGCCCCCCACCCCCCGGCGTCGGGGCCGACGGGCAGGCGGGTCGGGGGGCAGAGCCGCCCGCGGCCGGCGAGGGAGGCGGGACCCCCGCTCACAGCCGAGCCGGCGCCGACCCCCGCCCGCCCCGCAGAGCTGCCCGAGAAGCAGGAGCAGCTGGCCGCCATCTACACCGTCCTGGAGCACCTGCCCCAGGCGAACCACAGCTCCCTGGAGCGGCTCGTCTTCCACCTCGTCAAGCAAGTGCCCCCTGCGCGCCCGCCGCCTTCCCATGGGGGGGGGGTTCCCCGGGGGCCGCCTCCCGCCCCCGGCAGCGGCCCCCGGGGCCCTGACGGCCGCCTCCGCCCCCCAGGGTGGCGCTGCTGGAGGACGTGAACCGCATGTCGCCAGGTGCGCTGGCCATCGTCTTCGCGCCCTGCCTGCTGCGCTGCCCCGACAACTCGGACCCACTCACTAGCATGAGGGACGTCCTCAAGGTCACCACGTGAGTCCTGGGCCGCCGGCAAACACACACACGGAGAAAAACCTGGAAGGAAGCACACGGAGGGCAGGGGCGGGGCCTGGCGTGACCCGTCGCCCGAACGTACCCGAACCAGTGCGCGTGACCGTCACCCTAAAACCCCGCCGCCCTGGCTCCCAGGGCTCAGGTCAGAGCCGACGCGGGCAGCCTGCAGCGCGGGATCGCGCCCTCGCCCTCCCGGAGGCCACAGGCCCAGCACAGCAGCCGGGCCGCGGGGTCCTGGGGGCTCCTTCCCTGCCGCCTCCCTGGCCAAGCTCCTTCTTCTTAGGACAGTCACATGGGACCAGGGCTGCCCCGTGCCGTCTCCAGACGCCCTATGTCCAAATGAGGCCCCGTTCCCAGGCCTGGGGGCGGGGACTCGAGCGTGTGTTCCTGGGGGGCCCCGGGGGACACGGTTCCATCCATAGCGTGAGCTTTTCAAAGAGGCTGGGGAGCAGGTAGAGCTCAAGTGGTTGAGCGAGGCCCGCTTCCCAGGTGCAAGGCCCTGGCTGGGTTCAACCCCCAACGCCTCCTAAAATAACAAAACGAAAAAGCAGCTGAGCGGCTGGGCACCTACTTCCCACATGTGGAGTCCCGGCTTCAATCCCTGGGACCCTCTAGGCCGAGTGCCTCCCCCCAGGACTGACCCCTGCAGCACTGAGTCCCCCCCAGGACCGACCCCTGCAGCACTGAGTCCCCCCCAGGACTGACCCCTGCAGCACTGCGTCCCCCCAGGACTGGCCATCCCCACTGTGCCTCTGCCTCCTGCCCCCTCCCCGGGGGCGAAGAGGTCACACTGACCGGCCGTCACTGGCTTCCCCCTCCCACAAGGAGCCTGTCTCCAGGGCCAGGAGGGGTGGGGTGCCTGTGTCCCAGTCCTGGCGCCGCGTCTGACCGCCCCCCGCCCCCCGCCCGGCACCGCAGGTGTGTGGAGATGCTGGTGCAGGAGCAGATGAGGAAGTACAAGGTGAAGATGGAGGAGATCAGCCAGCTGGAGGCCGCCGAGAGCATCGCCTGCCGCCGCCTCTCACTGCTGCGCCAGAACACGGTGAGCCGGACCCCCAGCAGCCCCATGGGGGAGGGGACGGGCTGGCTTCCGTGGGAGACTGAGGCCCCCCCCATCCACGTGGTCAGCCTGTCTCGTCTCTCCCCCAGCCGTGGCCGCTCAAACTGGGGTTCTCGTCTCCCTATGAGGGGGTCTTGGTATGTACCCCTCGAGGGGCCACGCGGGGCACGTCTCCGGGTGTGGCTGCATGCTGGGGTCCCCTCGGCCCCCGGGAGCACCTTCTCAGCGGGAGTGCATGCTGGGGAAGGCCCCGTGCCGCCCCACGACTAACCAGGTGGCTGCGCGGCCACCACCCCGCAACTCCCAGACGGTCCACCGCGGAACTAACCCGCCGGAGAGCCGCTCTGCCCGCCCCGGCCCCGCCTGCCGGGCCCCCGGCCTGAGCCGCTGCCGCCCTATTTCAGAACAAGAGCCCCAAGGCCGGAGCCCCAGAGGAGCTGGGGGCGCTGCCCGAGGAGGCGGCCGACGGCGACGAGGACCGCGAGAAGGAGATCCTCATCGAGCGCATCCAGTCCATCAAGGAGGAGAAGCAAGTGGCCCCCTACCCTGCCCCCCAGGGGCCCCTGCTCCGGGCTCGGCGCCCCCATAATTCGGTTGCTTGTTGTTCAGAGCTCGTGCCTGACCCCTCAGCGTGGTCCTGGGGGAGAAGACGGGGGCGTGAGAGAGAGCCCCTAAATGCCGTTCTGGGGCCCAGGGGAGAGCAGGGGCAGCTCAGCGTTGGGGGCCGCCAGGGGTGCCTGCTGGGGGAAAGGCTGGGCACGGAGCCCCGTCCTCCAGCAGAATGGCACTTTCCGGCACTTTCCGTGGGCGCTGGCCCTGACACCAAGGCCCCTTTCCCCCCGGCCAGGGAGGACATCACGTACCGGCTGCCCGAGCTGGACCCTCGCGGCTCCGACGAGGAGAACCTGGACTCGGAGACGTCGGCCAGCTCCGAGAGCCTGCTGGAGGACCGGGCGGCACGGGCGGCCTCAGAAGGTCAGTGCTGAGGCAGCGTCTGCCTCCTCCTCCCCGACCGGCCCCGGCAGGCCCCCCGGGGCAAGGGTCCGCGCGCCCGCCGCGAAGCCGCAGTAACCCTGCCGTCTGTCTCTCACAAGGGCCCCCTGCGCCCTGCCCCGGCGCACCCGCCCCGAGCCCCCTCCCCACGGCGGCCGCCCCTCCGCGACACAGGCCGTCGTCCTTCGCGACGGTCCGAGTGAAGACCCCCCGGCGGACCCCCGTCATGCCCACGGCCAACATCAAGCTCCCGCCCGGCCTGCCCTCCCACCTGCCCTGCTGGGCACCCGGGGCCCGGGAGGCCGCTGCCCTCGTGCGGCGCCGCGAGCCGCCCGCCCGCCGCCCCGACCTGGTGCATTCCGTCTACATCGCGCCCGGGCCAGGCCTGCCCACTCGGGGCGCCCGGGAGCCCCCGGACGAGGACGACCGGCCGCTCGGGGCCAAGCGGAGGTACTCCGACCCCCCAACCTACCGCCTGCCCCCTGCTTCAGGCCAGGCCAACGGCTGAGGGACCCCGGCCTGCAGAGCCCGCACGTCCGAGGACGGCCCTGCACCGCTGCGCACGTGCCCGAACGCCGGGCGCCCCGGAGCTGGACGCTGTCGCCCCGGCTCCGACAGAAGGATCCGGAAAAGCTCGGCACGCAGCGCGAGGCGTGCGCCCAACCCCGAGCGCGGCCCGGTGGGGCCAGGTTGCCTCCGCCGAGCCCCCGCCAAGCGCCGCCGCCCGGCTCTGTAGGAGGACCGACCGCGGCAGGCGGCCCAGCAGCTCCCGCCTCCCCTTTTTTACGTTTTTACGGTAACTGTTTTTTCTGTACGTGGTTTACATAACTTTAAACTGTAACAGCCTTAACGGAAGACCAAACGGTGTTTTTTTATAAATATCTGTATGTGTTAAGACCCCCGATAACCCCGCGCAGCTCCTTTCTAATCGGGGCCGAGCGGTGGGCACGGCCCACGCAGCCGCCTTGCTCGGGAAGCCCAGGCCGGGCCAAGGTACAGCCGGACCCTGGGTGAAGGCTTTGGACTCGTCCCTCGGCCGGCGGGCAGCCCGCCCTCTGGACTTTGTACGTCTTGGGGGGTTCGGAGCCGACCCTGGGGCGAGGCAGCAGCGACTCCATCTGGGTCACTGGAGTTCACGGGCATCCTGGGGCTCGGGGCCACTTCTGGGAGAGGAGGGCAAGGCCTGACGTTTCGTGCCCCCAGCAGTGACCACCTGGGGGACTCCCAGGAACTTGGACACATGGGTCCGGGGTGAGTGGGCGCCCACTCACCATGGGAAATAAAGAAAAAGTGCCTGAGAGGTGTCGGCATGTGCTTCCTGCCCTGTGCAGCTCGACTCAGCGGAGGGGGGATGGAGCCAGGAGGGAGGCTGGGCAGCCGGTGGTGTGTCTCGCCACAAGTTCTGCCTCCCTCGTCCTGCTGGCTGAACTTGGCAGGACGGAGACGCTTATTTTTTTATCAAAAGGCAGCAGGGGCCTCAGTCTGTGCAGACGGGGATCCCGGAAGGGCAGGAGGCCCCTGCATCGGGCCTGGCCACGCAGGGGGAGCTTCCTCATGCCAGTCACTCCAGAGGGGTCACAGGCACAGTGTGGGGGGCTCGTCCAAGGCCACCCAGCCGGCGGGGGGCGAGGCAGGGTTCAGACCTGCCCTGGTTGCTGTCAAGCCTCCATCTCCCAGGGGCGGTGAGGGCTTGCTCTGGGTGCCCCCCACAGGTTCCACGTTAGGGGTGATCAGGGCCACCAGTGCCCCCTGCCCCCAGGGCTAACTGGTGTCCCCAAGAGGCAGCTCACTTCCCAGGGGAGGTGGGAGCCCGGGCAGCTCTGCCTTGGCAGGCGCCTCGTGCTACAGTCTGTTTAAGGAAGCAGCCACAGAGCAAGCCCCTCCAGCGTTGGTCAACTGTATCGGATGCCCTTCACTCACTAAATCATTTCTTTAAGTCGGCAAAGGTGACGAGTGAACTAACTCCGCCATGCTTTGGTATTAATGCAATCTGAATGCATTAGTGAGGGAGAAAAATCGCTCCGTTTCAAATGCATTTTTAGCAATACACTGCCCCTTCTGAGAAAGCAGGGAAGGCTGCCCGTAGGCGGAGGAGCTCGACGTAGACGGGAATGGGCGTGGGGGAAGCATCTCGGGCAGAGGGAATGGAAAGGGCAGGGCACACGTAGCACGCGGGGACTGACACCGGAGGACACATTTCTTCCGGAAGGGTTACGACGCTGGCGTTTCGGAGCAAGCTATGTTGCCCTCAGTAAATATGGAAGGAAATGACGCCTCTGCTTGAAACAAAGATCACTTCCGCCCCCAAAGAAAGCTGGGTCAGCGGAGGGGCGGAGGCACTTCCGCCCAGAACGAGGCTAAGAGAAGGCACTTCCGCCCTCCCTTAAGATGGCCCCACCGGAAGAGGCGGGGTATCGCCCGGGGACTATGGCGGCGTCGAGGCTGGAGCTGAATCTGGTGAGGCTTCTGTGTCGCTGCGAGGCCATGGCGGCGGAGAAACGGGACCCAGATGAGTGGCGTCTGGAAAAGGTGAGGGGGTCCACGCTGCCGCTTGGACCCTAGCTCCCGAAGGCCGGTTCCCAGGCCTGGTGGCCGCCGGGCCCACCTCCCGCGCCCCAACAGCGGCCCTGGCCACGCCCCTTCCGGTAGGCACCGCCACGTCCGCCTGCAACTCCGGCCCCGCCCCTGGGTTCCGCCCCTCCGGTTGGCCCCGCCTTCTGGGCATTTGGCTCCTCCTTCGGCCCACCGTGGCCCCGCCCCTAGCCCTCGCTGGACCCGGTGACACCCCACTCCCCCTCTCTAGTACGTGGGCGCCCTGGAGGACATGCTGCAGGCTTTGAAGACCCAGGCATGGTGAGTGGTGTGCAGCCTCGGGTCCCAAACCCCAGGGGCGGTCCAGGGGGGCCGGCTGGGGCTGTCCCCCGAGTTGGGGACAGTGGCAGGTTTCTGTCTTCCTCTCCACAACTTCCAGCAAACCGGCCTCCGAGGTGATCAACGAATATTCCCGCAAGGTGGACTTCCTCAAGGGGATGCTGCAGGCAGAGAAGCTGGTGAGCAGAGCTGTTCTCTGCCTCCTTGCCCCCTGGCTCGCTGACCTGGGGCCCCAGGACCCGCCCCTCCGGTGACCCGTCTTCCCGCGTTTGTGTAGACCACGTCCTCCGAGAAAGCACTCGCCAACCAGTTCCTGGCCCCCGGCCGCGTGCCCACCACCTCCCGGGAGCGGGTGCCCGCCACGAAGACGGTCCATCTGCAGTCCCGGGCCCGGTACACCACTGAGATGCGGAGTGAGCTGCTAGGCACGGTAGGACTTCTTCCCTGGTCCTTGGTAGCCCCTCATGCAGGAGCCGGGGACCCTAGGGGCCTCCCAGCCTCAGCCCTGAGGCATTAGAAGGTTCCCATCAGATGGGCATTGTGGTTGGGACTTTGATAGATGAATAGAAGCTGGGTACAAGGAAAAAACAGTGCATGTCCAGCTATGCCCCACAGTTGGCCAGAGCATGGTTTGGCTTCTGGCTTGCCACCTTCCACAAGATGGGCAAGTTCCTTCATCTCTCAAATGGGACATAAAATGCCTCTCTGAGCATTTTATGTGGATCAGCTCAACCCTACAAAATAGCTGAGGTCATGGGGTTCACCCAGCCCCAGCTGAGGCTGGGGAGGTTCTGAGAGCAGAAAGGATGGGTTTGGATGCGGCAGAGTGAGTGGCTTGAATGCCCCTTTCTTCTCCCCACAGGACTCCACTGAGGGTGAGTCACCTTGAATAGAACAGAACTGGAGGCCCGGCTGCCTGGGACAAGACCCATGTCCCGCTGTCCCACACCCCTTATGCCTAGCCTGGTTCCACAAACTTTCCCAACCCGGGGAGGGTGTCCCTGGGGGCATCACCAAGTTGTGCCTGGAGTGGGGGCTGGGGCAAAGGAGGTGGCCCCTGGTGGAGACAGAGCTAGGGTCTCCCTGAGGGGTCAGAGCAAGGCCAGAAGCCAGGATGTGGGAGCTGGAGAAAGACTCTTAGAAGAGGGGGCATTTGAGGTAGAGTTTTGAGGCATGATTAGGAGCTCACCAGGCAGCAGGCAAGATGGGGAAGAGCGAACAGGCCACGCAGCACACCTAAGGTGCAGAGGCTTGAAAGCACGAGCCAATCCTCTTCCTTCTTCTCGCACGGCCTGTTCTGCTTCCAGAACCCAAGCTGGACATGCGGAAGCGAACGTGAGTGTCTTGAGCCTTTGGGCAGTGGGGGACTTGGGAGGACTGGACAAACCATGGGTCACTGAGGCACCAGGAGGGTCTAAACCACAGAACCCATTTCTGGGAATGCTCTTGCCAAAAGCCAAAGCAAAGAAGAAGGGGAAACTGAGGCGCCAAGCAGGCAGAACATGTTTCTTCTCCTCCCCCACCCCACCTCTCACGCCCGCCCATCCACCCATGTATGGGGTCAGTGGGGTGGCGGGGCCCAGGCCAGCAGATGAGAAGCAGTCGGCAGCTGAGCTAGACCTCGTCCTCCAGCGGCACCAGAATGTTCAGGAAAAACTGGTGGAAGAGATGCTGGGCCTGGCCCGGAGCCTCAAGACCAACACACTGGCTGCACAGAGTGTCATCAAGAAAGACAACCAGGTGCGGAGACCTTCCCGCCCCTACCCTGGGGCATCAGAGAAGGCTTTCCAGTAGAGGGACATTGTGGCTGGGGTTTTGCTGGATGAATAGGAGTTTGGTAAAAGGCAAAAATGAAATCCTCAGCAGAAGGCACAGCACTGGCAAGGGCCAAGAGGTGCAGGCTTGGTCTGGGGCGGCAGACTGATGCCAGACACGGCCCCTATCCTGTTGACACCCTCCCTGCTCCACCCGCAGACCCTGACCCACTCGCTCAAGATGGCCGACCAGAACCTGGAGAAGCTGAAGACAGAGTCAGAGCGGCTGGAGCAGCACACGCAGAAGTCGGTCAACTGGCTGCTCTGGGCCATGCTTGTCATCGTCTGCTTCATCTTCATCAGCATGATCCTCTTCATCCGCATCATGCCCAAACTCAAATAAAGGTCTGCGCCCGCCCTGGGCTCCCGTGTGGTGGACCGTGAAATGGGACACTTTGGAGGAGGTCCCTGAACACCACCGTGAGGAGGGAGAGGGAGAGGGTTGGGCTGGGGGGGGCAGTGGCTCAGCAAACACCCCCTCCCCCCAGGCCCTCTTGGTGTCACCCTGCACTGGATAAGGCTGGGTCCCCAAGAGGCCACCGGGAGCCATCAGCCCTGCAGGATCCAGCCTGGGGGACCTAGGGAGGGGCAAGGGGCAGGACCATGCCTGGAGGTCTCCCTGAAGGAGAGGGCGTGGGTGCTGGGCCTTCCTTGGGACTGAAGGTGGTAATTCAGGAAAAGGGCGAAGCTTTCCAGACACCACATATCTCATACAACAAACATTCAAATCTCACATGCAACACACGTGGTTGTGGCATTGTGAGGGCAGGGGCTCAGCAGAAAGCCCACCCCCTCCCCTGATCATTTCAGAGAACTAGGCGGGGGAACCCTGTAAGCAGGTTCTGGGGGAAGGGTGGGCACACATCAGGTCCCGGGGGTGTCTCTCCTGGACCTGCAGGAGCGCGGGTGGGCAGCACAGAACATGAGGTGCTTACACAGAGACCCCATCAGCACGGGGGCAAAGTCACCAGGTACAGCCTTCATAAAAAACATAACGAAGGAGGCTCGCATCCGAGACGAGGGGACACTTCAGCATTAGGTGGGATGGGAAGCGGATGTGGCTCAGGCGATTGGGTTCATCTCCTGGGGCCTCCCGGTGAAGGCAAGCTGGCCCTCGTGGAGAGCTGGCGCGGCAAAAAGAGACAAAAGAGGAGAGACGATGAGAGACACAGCAAACCAGGGAGCTGAGGTGGCTCAAGTGATTGAGTGAGGTCCCAGGATCGGTTCCCGGTGCCTCCTAAAGAGAAGATGAGAAGACAAGCACACAGCAAATGGGCAGAGAGCAAGACAGCACAAAACCAAGGGGGAGATAAATAAAAATAAATCTTTAAAAAAAAAAAAACAGGGAAGCGGCTGTGGCTCAATCAGTAGGGCTCCCGTTGACCATATGGGAGGCCCCGGGTTCGGTTCCCGGGGCCTCCTGGTGAAGGCAGGCCCGCCCGCATGGCGTGGTTAGCTGACCCAGCGAGCACAAGCAGCAAGGGGGGGATAAATGAATAAATAAATAAAATCTTTAAAAAAAAAAAAAAAACATTAGGTGGGAAATTTGGTCATGGAATTTGCCACATCAGTGAGTCAGAGCACAAACTCATAGGTGCTGAAAGTGACACTTTTTATGGCTTAGCCTCCGTTACTCAGTCTCGTAGTTTAAAAAGGAACCGATGGGGGAGTGGATTTGGCTCAAGCGACTGAGCGCCTGCTTCCCAGGACCTGGGTTCGGTTTCTGGTGCCTTCTAGAAAAAACAAACAACAAGCAAAACAAATGGAAAAACCAACTCAGGGGAGCCGATGTGGCTCAGTGGTTGAGCGCCAGCTTCCCACTTACAAGATCCGGGGTTCAATCTCAGGTCCCTGGTATCTTTAAAAAAAAAAAGAAAGAACCAATGGATATTTTCCTAACTTCACTGGAAAACCTCAAACCAGAGACATCATTGCCTTAACAGGCAAATACTGGGAGATTCTCCTACAGTTCCCCTTCTTCTCCCCCATGATTCATCATGTGTCTGCAGGGACCAGAAAATTCAATTAGACAAGGAGAAATGAGATTTTAAAATGAGAAAAAAGAAAAGAGGCAAAATTATTTGCACTGTGTAGGTGAAAGGCCCAAGCAAATTGACTAAAAAGTTTTTTAAACCAGAGAATTTAGTAAACTAGAAAAGGACATACTGGATATTTAAAAAATTGATTACCTAAAAAAAAAAAAAACCTGGGAAGCGGCTGTGGCTCAATCAGTAGGGCTCCCGTTTACCATATGGGAGGCCCCGGGTTCGGTTCCCGGGGCCTCCTGGTGAGGGCAGGCCCACCCGCATGGCGTGGTTAGCTGACCCAGCGAGCAGAAGCAGCAAGGGGGGGATAAATGAATAAATAAATAAAATCTTTAAAAAAAAAAAAAAAAAAAAAGAAGCAAAATTATTTGCACTGTGTAGGTGAAAGGCCCAAGCAAATTGACTAAAAAGTTTTTTAAACCAGAGAATTTAGTAAACTAGAAAAGGACATACTGGATATTTAAAAAATTGATTTCCTAAAAAAAAAAAAAACCGAAATATCTTAGGAGATCCCATTTTTAATACCAACAAAAAATGTATATTATTAACTTGGTCAACTAATTTATTTGATACATGAAGCTCTCCTAAAAAGCAAAAGGCAACATTTAAAGATTTGCAAAGGATATGAACAGGAAAAGAAGAAATGTTTTTTTTTCCAACAAAAATATATTTTTATTAAAGAATACATTTTATCTTCTTAAATATTCTATATTCAACATCTACCTAAATTACCTCAATCTCCCAGATTTTACTGTCCTTAAATTAGCCTGTTAAATGTTTTTTAACTCAT
>JAKSZT010032673.1:482706-516063 GCA_026826555.1 Tolypeutes matacus | reverse complement strand
CTTTGCTGTCTGCTCTCTGTGTCCCTTTGCTGTCTGCTCTCTGTGTCTGCTCGTCTTCTCTTTAGGAGGCACCGGGAACCAAACCCGAGACCTCCCATGTGGAAAAGAGGCACTCAATCGTCTGAGCCACCTCAGCTCCCTGGTTTGTCTCTCATTGTCTTTCCTCTTTTTTTTTTTTTTTTTTTTTACCGGGAAGTACCGGGGATCGAACCCCGGTCTCTCCATATGGTAGACGGACGCCGAACCTCTTGAGCCACATCCGTTTCCCCTTGTCTTTCCTCTTTGTATCTTTTTTTTTTTTAACTTTATTTTGTACATTTAATAATTGAAAATATAGGCAATTAAAAACTAAAAAGAAAACACTTGAATAAAAACATACATTTCTCAATTAGATGTACTGGATACATATAAAATTTTTTTGAATTACACAATATATGATAATATAACATTTAATATAATACAAATATGTTACACAATATATTTGGTTCATAGTGACGCATTCATACAGTATTTGTCCTTTTGTGTCTGGCTTGCTTCACTCAACATAATGTCCTCCAGGTTCATCCATGTTGTCATATGCTTTATGACTTCATTTCTTCTTACAGCTGCATAATATTCCATCGTGTGAATAGACCACAGTTTGTTTATCCATCGTCTGTTGATGGACACCTGGGTTGTTTCCAGCTTTTGGCAATGGTGAATAATGTGGCTATGAACATCGGTCTGCAGATGTCTGTTCGTGTCACTGCTCTCAGTTCTTCTGGGTATATACCCAGTAGTGGTATTGCAGGGTCACGTGGCAAGTCTATATTCAACTTCTTTAGGAACTGCCAAACAGTCCTCCACAGTGGCTGTACCATCCTGCATTCCCACCAACAGTGAAGAAGTGTTCCTATCTCTCCACATCCTCTCCAACACTTGTAGTTCTCTGTCTTTTTAATAGTGGCCATTCTGATAGGTGTGAAATGATATCTCATTGTAGTTTTGATTTGCATTTCCCTAATCATGAGTGATGTTGATCATTTCTTCATGTGTTTTTTTGCCATTTGTATTTCTTCTTCGGAGAAATGTCTATTCAAGTCTTTGGCCCATTTTTTAATTGGGTCATTTGTCTTTTTATTGTTGAGTTGTAACATCTCTTTATATATCCTGGATATTAAACCCTTATCAGATATGTGATTTCCAAATATTTTTTCCCATTGAGTCGGTTGCCTTTTCACCCTTCTGACAAATTCCTGTGAGGTGCAAAAGTGTTGAATTTTGAGGAGGTCCCATTTATCTATTTTTCCTTTTGTTGCACGTGCTTTGGGTGTGAGGTCCAAGAAACCACCACCTACTACAAGGTCTTGAAGATGTTTCCCTACATTTTCTTCTAGTGGTTTTATGGTCCTGGCTTTTATATTTATTTATTTATTTTTTATTTTATTTTATTTATTTTTTTTTAAAGATTTTATTTATTCATTTATCCCCCCCCTTGCTGCTTGTGCTCGCCGGGTCAGCAAACCACGCCGTGCGGGCGGGCCTGCCCTCACCAGGAGGCCCCGGGAACCGAACCCGGGGCCCCCCATATGGCAAACGGGAGCCCCACCGATTGAGCCACAGCCGCTTCCCTGGCTTTTATATTTAGATCTTTGATCCATTTTGAGTTGATTCTTGTATAGGGGGTGAGATAGGGGTCCTCTTTCATTCTTTTGGTTATAGATATCCAGTTCTCCCAACACCATTTGTTGAAGAGACGGTTTTTTCCCATCAGCGTGGGCTTGGTAGGTTTGTCAAAAACCAGTTGACTGTATAGGTGAGGGTTTATTTCTGGGTTTTGTATCTCTTCTGTTTTGTCATCTTGTTGCGTCAGCTTGCTGCACCTGCCCGCCGTGCCAGCTCGCCTTCTCCGGGAGGCACCGGGAACTGAACCCGGAACTTCCTATGTGGTAGACAGAAGCCCATTTGCTTGAGCCACATCCGCTTCCCTCTTTTTTTTTTTTTGAGGCACTGGGAACGAAACCCAGGACCTTCCATGTGGGAGGAAAGTGCCCAATCACTTGAGCCACATCCGCTCCCAGCTTGTTGTGTCTTTCATTGTGTTTCCTTGTTGCATCATCTTGTCGCGTCAGCTCGTTGCATCAGCTCGCTGTGCCAGCCCATCACGTCAGCTCACTGTCTTTCTCTTCTTCTTTAGGAGGCACTGGGAAGGAAGCCAGGGACCTCCCATGTGGTAGGAGGGCGCCCAAATTTTGAGTCACATCTGCTTCCCAGAGACATATCTTTTAGGGGTCACAGTTAACCCACTTCGCCCATGTCTTCTTTTTTTTTTTTTTTTTTTTTAAAGATTTTATTTATTTATTCATTCATCCCCTCCTTGCTGCTTGTGCTCGCTGGGTCAGCTAACCACGCCATGCGGGCGGGCCTGCCTTCACCAGGAGACCCCGGGAACCGAACCCGGGGCCTCCCATATGGTAAACGGGAGCCCTACTGAATGAGCCACAGCCGCTTCCCATGCCCATGTCTTCTTGTTGGTCGTTTATTCATTCATCAAAGTGTCCACTGCCTCCCAAAGCGAGCTGCTCGGCTGGGAACTGGGGGTCACCAGGGGGCCTTCTCAGAGGGACGGCGTGGGGGCAGGCATTCACCTCCCAAGCACCGCCGGCCGGCATGCCCCTCACCACCTGCCGACATCATTTGCAGATCATCTGCCTGGACCTGTCGGAGGAGATGTCACTGCCAAAGCTGGAATCGTTCAACGGGTGAGACGGCCGTTGTCGGTGGAGCCGGCAGGCACGGCTGGGGAGGGGGACGGCCCCTGAAACAAGGGTCCCTCTCTCTGTGACTCGTGCCAGCCAAGCCCATGACAGGGTGGCAAGGACGGCAGCTGAGTCCACAGCCGCAGTCCACTGAGGCTGCGTCCCCAGCGGGTGAGAGCAGTCACTGCCACCCGTGTCATGGCAATGACCAAGGTTCCGAGAGCCTGAGGTCTTGCCAGGGGTCTCACAGGACCCCCCTCCCCAGGCCAGGGGGCCCCGCTGCGAGCACCCCACCCACTCCCCGTGCCTCCCCAGCTCTAAAACCAATGCCCTCAACGTCTCCCAGAAGATGATCGAGATGTTTGTGCGGACAAAACACAAGATCGACAAGAGCCACGAGTTCGCGCTGGTGGTTGTGAATGACGACACAGCCTGGGTGAGGCGGGGCCTGGGGTCGGGGGTCAGAGCCAGGGGCCAGAGGCTGGGGCGGGGGCCGGGGCTTTGGGCTGGAGGCCAGGCTGGGCTCAGGATTGGGGGCCCATGCTTCCCTGCAGCTGTCAGGCCTGACCTCCGACCCCCGCGAGCTGTGCAGCTGCCTCTACGACCTGGAGACGGCCTCGTGCTCCACCTTCAGTATCCTTCCCGGCGGGTGCGCCCTGCGGACAGGGTGACGCGTCCCAGCGTCCTCAGAGCCCAGGAAGCCTGTGCGGTGGAGAGGGCTGATGGGGGAGAGGGCAGGCTCTGGCAAGTCGCCGCTCCAAGCCCCAGTTTCCCCATCTGTTTAAAGCACCCACCCTGAAGGGCCCTGTGAAGCTAAAGTAGTTGTGCAAAGAGCACAGACAGCTGCTCCCAGACCCTGCCGGGGGCGCTTTGTGAATCCTAACTCGAGAAACCAGCATGCATCCACATGGGGGCTACTCAGTGCAGGCGCAGGGAGACAGTAAGTGCTCCATAACAGCTCTGCATGGCTGAGAAGCCGCAGTTGCACCTACGGGCTGCTTCAGCCTGGGGACGGCACATCTTATGCCGGTCTGAACATTAAAGTCTCATGTTTGGGGGATGGATGTGGCTCAAATGGTTGGGTGTCCGTCTCCCATATGGAGGGACCCGGGTTCGATCCCTGGGACCTCCCAGTAAAAAAAAAAATAATAATAAATAAAGTCTCATGTTCAGCCCCAAACTTTAAATAAAATATGATGCCGGCAAGTTAAGAAAGAAAACAATGGTGGGGAGTGGGCTGGGGCTCCACAGCTCACTCTCTGTGAGGAGAGAGGGGAAGTGTTCAGGGCATCCGGTGCCAGCTTCCTGGCTTGTGATCTATGTTGAGGGGAAACTGAGGCTCAGAGAGGGCAAGCCGCTTGGCTAAGGTTGCCCAGTGTGCCTCTGTCTGAACCGGGCCTGGACTCGGGCTCCGAGGTGCCCGGGCTCTCCTGGCATCCAGATCAGAGCACCGCGCTGCCGCCACCTTCTCCTTAGCGCTCCCGCCAGATCTCGAAGGCCTCTTCAGCCTCATGTAAGTGCCCGCGGGGAAACTACTGCTCACCTTTCAGACGAATCCCTGTGTGGGAAAAAGTCCCAGCAGCTCAGAAATAATCAAGGGGACTTAAACTTTCCCACTCCCGGCTCCACACACACACACACACCCCAATCACTCAGTTAACTGCCTGGAAGCTTTTTCCGCAAAAACGGCCCTTCCCAAGTCGCACCTTCTGGTTTGACCCTATGGCTGCCCCCAGGTCCTCTGCCCCCACCCCTTGTTTTGACCCAGGGATCAGCAAATTATGGAGAGGGCCCCCCAGTCGGTCTTCTTAGCTCTCCAGGCCATATTGCAACTACCCATCCTGCCTCGTGGCACCAAAGCAGCCAAAGACTGCGCCCACCGCATGGGCACGGCCGTGTGCCAATAAAACTTTATCTATAGACACTGAAATTTGAGCATCGTATAGTGTCCACGTGTCACGAAATAGCTTTGTTTTGAAAATGTAAAAGCCGTGTTTTGTTTGCCAGCCCCCGTTTTCACCAGCTCCCCTGATGGTGGGCACGTAGCTGTATCCCCACTGTTACGAATTTGGCACAGCCATCACCACAAGTTTTGCAAGTGGGTCCACGGGGTCAGTTCCCAGGATATGCTGGAGCCAAGGCGTTGCAGATCTTTAATTTTGCTAGAGTTGGCCAAATCCCCTTCCCAAAAAACTAACCCCATTTACCCCCCTATACCCACCAACCTTGGTGCCTGGTGTTGTCTGTCTCCCCACACCTCCCCAGCAGGGGTCGATCATGCTGCCAAAAGTTCCATCTGTCTGACGGGTGGAAAAAGGCAGCAAAAAGGCAGCAAGTCGCTTTGCCTGGCTTTTCTTTGAGCCTATTTCAAGATATCACTTCAGCGATTTGCCAGTTAGTGCCTTTTGCCTCCCCACCCCCCTGTAGGGGTGTTGGCTTTTTTTTTTTTCTTGTTGATCAGATTTGCTTTTTGCATATGAAGGTCATCAGCCTTTTGTATATTTAGTGTCCTGTTGCCCTTCTACCAGAGGCAGCAATGAACTCCAGGGTCGGAAGGGGTTGGGTAGGGCCCTCTCTCCAAGGGTGAGGAGCCAGTGGACCCCCAGAGTGTGCTCTGACCCCGCCCCCACCCCCTGGTGTGCAGCCAGCAGAAGACGGAGCTACCCATCACGGAGAACGTGCAGACCATCCCGCCCCCGTACGTGGTCCGCACCATCCTCGTCTACAGCCGCCCACCCTGCCAGCCCCAGTTCTCCCTGACGGAGCCCATGAAGGTGAGTGAGGCTCAGGAAAGGGAGGGACACCTGCAGCTAGCAGGATGGTGGTTAGACTCCAGGGTGGACTTCCCAGGGGCAGGGCCTAGGGCACCTGGGGCAGGTTCCCAGGGTCCGAGGCAGAGCCAGAAAGTCGTGGCCATGGGGGCAGGGGTTGACCCGCTTCCCCAAGGCTGGTGTTCTTCCCCCGTAGAAGATGTTCCAGTGCCCATATTTCTTCTTCGACGTTGTTTACATCCATAACGGAGCCGAAGAGAAGGAGGAGGAGATGAGCTGGAAGGTGAGAGGCCATGGGCAGGTGGGCGTAGGTGGACCATCTCAGACCCCACATCTCGGAATGTGCTGAATTCATGAGAGTGTTTTCTGCCTGGCAAACTCCTCTTCACCCTTCAGAGCCCACCCCCAAATGCCCCTCCTCTGGGAAGCCCTTGGGGAATAAGGAGAGCCTTAGTGGGGAGGGGAAGCCCTGACTGACCAGCCGCTCCCTGACACCCCCAGGACATGTTTGCCTTCATGGGCAGCCTGGATACCAAGGGCACGAGCTACAAGTACGAGGTGGCACTGGCCGGGCCAGCCCTCGAGCTGCACAACTGCATGGCCAAGCTGCTGGCTCATCCACTGCAGCGGCCCTGCCAGAGCCACGCCTCCTACAGCCTGCTGGAGGAGGAGGACGAGGCCGCCGAGGTCGAGGCCACCGTCTGAGCCGCCCCCTGAGCGCGCACCTCAGCCTACCTGTGTGCTTGGCCTAAGGAATGGTTCTCAACCTGGGCCCCGTGGAGCCCTGGGAGGCACCCAGGAACCCCAGGATTCCAGAAGGCATCCCGTCTCCCCCGTTCCCCAGCCCATACCCCACGCCCACCCACGCCCAGTTTGTCAGTTGTAGTTTTCGACCTTCCCCCGGTGGTTCTTGTCATCAGAAATAAAATAAAAATTCGAGATTCCCTAACCTGGGTCCATGACGGCGACTTGGCGTGAATTGGGGTCTTCTTGGTTGCAAGAGACAGAAAAGCCACCCACTGAGCAGAAGGGGACGTGGGTTGGTGCTGGCAGCTGAGCAGCCAGGGCAGGCGGCTTCAGGCCTGGCTGTACCCAGGTGCTTGGGGGACAGGTGCACTGGGGCCATCCGGCCCCAGCCCAGGTGAAGTGAGTGTCATGTGACATGGGGCAGGGGCAGAGCCCTGGGCCAGCCTTTCCCCGTGGTGAGGGGCTTGAGAGCTCCCCTGGGGAAGAGTGCGGCTGCTCCCCAGGAAAACACCCCACTATTCCACCATTGTTCAGGGCCGTGAGCGACTGGGAAAAATGCAGACCAGCCACTGTTCTGGGATCCTTGAAAAAAAAAAGTTGCTTTATTGAAGCAACTGGTTTCCTTCCCTTTGCGCATTCTGCTGGGCCCCGGATGCGGGCCAAGCCCCTGGGTCCCTTCTAACCCATTTATAGTTGGGGAAACTGAGGCCTAGGCCCGGCTGGGCTTCCTGCCCGGCTGGATTGAAAACCTGCCTCCCGGAGCTTCTGGGGGCCCCCGTGGTATCGCGGCGGTGAGCGCAGATGGCGGCAGCCTCGGCAGAGAGATCCGGGGGACCTGCGAGCGCACCGGGGACCCCGGGTCAAAGCCCCGGCCCCTCCCGCTGAGCGCGCCCCCCCCTCCCCGCCTTGAGATAAGGGCCCACCCTGCGGCCTCCCCCGCCCAGGGCCTTATCGCGCGGCCGCAGGCCGGGACTAGGGTCCCCCGAGGCGCTCGCACCCCGACATCCGCGCCTCGGGGCGGGGCGGCGCATGCGCACGGGAATGCCGCGGGAAGGTCGAAATCGGCCGCGGGGGGCTCTGCGGGGCATGGGCGCGGGGCCGGGCCTGGCGCGGCGGCTGCGGGCGGCGCTGCGGGCGGAGGAGCCGCGGTGAGGGCGGGGCCCGGGGCGGGCGGGGGCGGGCGCGGGTCCCCGGGGGTCCCGCCTGACGCCCCCGTCCGCAGGGCCGTGGAGGAGCTGCTGCGCCGGGGCGCCGACCCCAACCTGGTGCTCGCCGACGGCGCGGCGCCCATGCACCTGGCGGCCGGGGCGCGGGGCCCGCACGGCCTGCGCTGCCTCGGGGCCCTGCTGCGGCGCGGCGGGGACCCCAACGCCCGGTGAGCGCGGAGCGCGGGCGCCCGGGGACGGCGCCTGGCACCTGGGGGCGCGGTCTCCGGGCCAAGGGAGGCTCCCCGGGGCCTCGTGGGGGGTGCCTGGGGGCCCAAGAGCGCGGCCCCGGCTCCGAGGGAGGCGATTCGGGTGCCAGGCCGAGGGCGGGGGGTCGGGCCGCGCGGGGACAAAGGGTCGGGGGGCAGAAGGCCGGACCTGAGGGTGGAGGCTCCAGGGCCAGGGTTCCGGCCCGAGGGCGGAGGATCGAGGTCCCGAGGGCGGTGTCCCCGGCTGGGACACGGAGCTGGGGGACTCAGGACCGAGGCACCGGGCCCGAGGGCGGAGGCCGCGCTGACCCGCCCTCCCCCCGACCCACTGCCGCGGCCCAGGTCGGCCGAAGCGCTGACGCCGCTGCACGTGGCCGCCGCCTGGGGCTGTCGCCGCGGCCTGGAGCTGCTGCTGAGCCGGGGAGCGGACCCGGCCCTGCGCGACCAGGTGCGGGCGCTGTGGCGGGGCCGGGGGCGGGAGGGCGGGCGGAGGGCGCCCCCTGCTGACCGCGCCCCCGCAGGACGGACTCCGCGCGCTGGACCTGGCGGTGCAGCAGGGACACCGGGACTGCGAGCGCGTCCTGCGGGCGCTGGAGACCCCGAGCCGGGCGGACACTCAGGAGCCCGCGCCGCAGCCGGAGCCAGGCGGTGAGTGGGGCCTGTGCGGCCGCGGGCTCAGCCTCTGCCACCAGCCCCGAGTGTCTGATGGCCTCTGGGTCTCCCTGCTCCGTCTGGCTCTTTCCGCTGTCCCACGCCCACCTTTCCCAGCTGCCTCTGTCCTCCCTGTGGCTCCAGCCACTCCTTTCCGGCTCCGGCTGTGCCTCACTCCCTCCTCCTGACCCCCTCTCCCACTGCCCGCTCCAGGCCCCAGGAGAGAGCCCCTGGACACGGGCCCCTCTGCACCTCCCGCTGTGACCCTGGACGCCAGAACGCTGCAGGCCCAGCTGGGTAGAGGGGACAGCAGGGCCAGGGGCCTGGAGGCCGGACCAGGACCCCCCAGCCTCCCTGCTCCCCACAAGTTTTCCGATAAGGCTGGGAGCTCGGAGTGCCCCCCAGAGCTCTGGGACAGCAGCTCTGACGCCACCTTTCTCACGGCCGTCGGGGTCTCCGGAGCCGAGGACCCAGCCCCCAATACCTCTGTGCAGGGGTCCCCTTCCGCTTCCCCTTCCACCCAGACGGTGCCAAGGTGTCCGGGCACCCCACAGCAGGTGCATCGAGCCACAAGTCAGAGCAGGGAGGCTGAACTGAACGCCCACCTGCAGGCCCTGACCTTGGCCTCGCCAGGTGCCCACAGCTCCGAGTCCACGACCCTCCTGCACGGGAGCCCAGCCCACAGCCCCCCAGGGACACCGGCGCCTGGGCCCCCCGACTTCCACTTCCTGACGGACGAGGAGCCGTCCATTGGCAGCAACGCGGCTGCCCTCTGGCTGACCGAGGACGAGGGCAGGGACCCCAGCCCTCCTTGCCATCACCCGCCGGTCCCCACCATATCTGACCTGGAGCTCCTGCAGCATCTCCGGGCGCTTGGCGAGAGCCCCGGCCCCGTCACGCCCTTCACCCGACCGTACTACCTCCGGCGGCTGGAAGAAGCCAGAGCTGCTCCTGGTTAGTTCCTTCTGGGCCTGAACAAGGCAGGACTCCCCAGAGATCCCCAGTTTTCGGTCCCCCTCTGGGGGCCACCCCTTTCTCCATCTCCCTTGACTCAGATTCCCCACCCAGGCCCAGACTTTTCAGGGCACAGCCCAGAGCTGGCCAAGGCACTACGGACGGGCCATATCCCAGACGCCCAGGCAGACGAGGACACGCTTGCCCGGCAGTTTGAGTGGCCTGATCCCACCAGGAGGTGGCGAGGAGGGGTCGTGAAGTCCAGTTTCACCTACCTGCTCCTGGATCCCAGGTACTTAGGACAGAGAAGACCCAGCGGTGGGAGCCTGACATTGCTGGGGTTGGCTCTTGTTTGCTGTGTGTTCTTAGGAAAGTGACTGGTCCTCTCTGATCATCAGCTTCCTTAGCTGTAAAAGGCGGCTAGACCCAGTTCGAGCTGCTGAGTGGCCTTGGGGAGCAGCCTCCACCCCCCGGGCCTATAAAGTGGGGTCACTGATAGGGGGTCCAGCTGCTGTGTGTCTAGGGTCACTTGTCACTTTTCTCTCTCCGAACTACCCCCCCCCATCCAGGGAGACCCAGGACCTGCCAGCCCGAGCAGTCTGGCTGACCCCAGCCGAACGCCTTCAGACTTTTGTCCGCTCCATCTTCTACGTGGGCAAGGGGACCCGCGCCCGGCCAGATGCCCACCTCTGGGAGGCACTGGGCCGCCGTGGGCAGCTGGGAAAACAGGTATAAGGACAAGGATGGGCCATGGCAGGCCTAGGTGGGGACAGGGAGGAGGGGATCGGGAGCCAAGCTCTGACACTGACCCTGCCCTGGCCCTCCAGGCCTGCCCCAAGGTGCGCCGGATCCTGGACATCTGGGCCAGCGGCCGCGGCATCGTCTCCCTGCATTGCTTCCAGCACGTGGTCGCCGTGGAGGCCTACACGCGGGAGGCGTGTCTCGTGGAAGCACTAGGTGGGTGTCTGGTGTGTGGGGTGAAGGTCACGTGGGGGGGCACTAGACCTCCCAGGTCCCTCACCCCCTTCTTCTTGGGGCTGTTCATTCAATGAGCAATTATTGAGCACCACATATGTACCTGCATGTGCACAGATTTTGCTCCCTTGGTTTATTCCCACTTGAGGGCCATACACAGTGGGTTCACTGCCCTCACAGCTGACCATGTCATCTGTCCCTCACTGTCCCCAGGGATCCGGACACTGACCAACCAGAGACAAGGGCACTGCTATGGAGTGGCAGGGGGCTGGCCGCCAGCCCGGCGCCGGCGCCTCGGTGTGCACCTGCTGCACCGCGCCCTCCTCGTCTTCCTGGCCGAGGGGGAGCGAGAGCTGCGGCCCCAGGATGTCCAGGCCCGCGGCTGAGTGCTGGGGAGCCGGCGCCCGGCTCGGGTGGAGATCAGGGTGTTTGCACATCCCGGCTGCCCCACGCAAAAAGCGGCCCTCGTCTTCTGCTCCAGAAGGCAGAACCGTCGCGGGAGGTGGACAAGCACTGGAAGGAACATTCTGGTGCTCTGGCCATTTGGTCCTTTCTCTGTGGACAGAGTCCATGTTGATCTCCCAGACACAGAAAGGGGGACAGCTGAACCCACACTTTAAGGGTGGGTTGGGGGCTTCCTCGGAGACACACATCAGGAATCTGCCCAGCCCCGGGAGCTGGTTTTGCCACCCCCCAGCTCTGGGACCTTATCTGTCTGAGCCTCAGTTTCCTCATTGTACAATGGGGCAGCAAGATGTCCTACCTCAGGGGATCGTTGAGAGAATTAGACGAGGTCATGTGAGCCAAACCCAGCACCCAGATGCCAGCACTAAGCCAAAGGGGGGCCTGGCACCCAGCCAGAAAACCTGGGGGGAAGGGGGGGGTGCAGGGCTTTCAAGGGGTGGACTGTGTGTGGTGTTGCATGGGGGAGGGTGGGGAGTCATGGGGGGTTGAGGGTTCAGCCCTGCTTCAGAATTGCTGTGAACCTGGGTCTCAAGTCGGAACTCATTTCTTCCACCATAAAGCGGGGTTCAAACCCCCAAATTCTCAGCGATGTTCTGACTGCCGTCCCATCCCACATGCACAGAGCTTCTGCAAACCCCAAACTCCCACCTTCAGGAGGTGTTGCCGCCGAGAGCATGGTTTGGGAGGAATCTTTTAAACTTTCTAGAAGTTGCTTCTTCAGGGCAGCCCAGTGGGTCCTTAGCCTGTCCGTCACCCAGTTCAGCCAACCAGGTCCTGCGGGGGGGGGGCTGTCACCTGGGCGCAGGCTCCACTCCTTGCTGAGGCCCCTCGGCTGCCCCACGGGGACAGTTTTGCAGTTGGGACACAGCCTCTGGGGTGGGCTCCTGCTTGTTCCTGACCTTAAAGGACCTTTCTCTGGGCTTCCGTTTCCCCCCAGATAATCAATTCTTATAAAGAAAGCAGGTGGCCCCAGCAGTGCAAGATGCAGACAGGCCATCGGGGAGAATCCAGGGCCCCCAAAGTCCCAGGAAGAGATGACCTTGAGTCCCACACAGTTTCTCAACCTCGGCCCTGCTCACGTTTGGGGCCATTCTTTGTTGGGGTCTGTCCTGGCCCTGGAGGATGTTGAGCCCCCAGTTGGGAACCTCTAGTTTAAACAAAATGGGGGGGGGGGTTGCTCAGACACCAGTAGGGAAAAGGCAGAGGATTCAGTAACACAGAAAGGACAGATGGATACACAGAATCACAGACAACAGACAGGACAATTCTTCAGCCAGACAAGGAAGAATTGGTGACTGCGAAACGAGAGACACCTTGATTGACCAAAGAGTTCCTAAACCAAGTGGGCAGATAAAAGGGATAACCTCGCCCCGGGGGGAGGGTGGTGTCAGGCGATCAACACGGGGTCTGGTATACAGTAGGCGCTCAGTTAAGGCAGTTTGTCCCAGGATCCCGGCCTCGACCTCAGTTGGGCCTCCTCCTCCCTGCCGGGGACGGGAAGCTCACTACCTGTTCACCTCTCCCCAGCTCTGGGCATACATCCCAAGCAGCCCCCGCGTCTTGGGCAGGAAGGTGGGCACGCAGGACGCAAAGGTGGACCGGGGCCATCACCAGCAGCAGCAGCCCACTCCCCAGGTGGTGAAACTGAGGCACGGGGCCGCCAGACCCACGCCCTGCCGCCTCGCAGTATGGGGCAAGAGCCTCCCTCCGATTGTCACTTTTTATTGAGTTACAAGGTGAGATGTGCAGGTTGGCTGGCGCGGGTCCCTCCCCACACCTCGGGGCGCCCGTCGCCCCCAGCGCCGGGGAATGAGGGGTGGGGTGCGGGGAGGTCTCGGGCAAAGGGCTGGGCCCCCTGAGGGTCCCAGCGGGGTTCTGGGGCCCCAGGATCAAGCACGGCTGACACGGAAGACGGAGGGGGGTGGGGGGCCTGCCTCGGCCTTAACGTGGGTTGTTTTTTTTTTTTTGGGGGGGGGGCTTCTGTACAAGGTCATCCTCCGCGGGGGTCCTGGCAGCGACCCCAAAACACTACGCGGGGCGGAAGCCAAGAGCGGCGCGCCCCGCCCCCCGACGCCCCGCCCCGCCGGCCTGGGGGCGTCTCCCGGCCTGACCCCGCACACCGGGGCGAGCGGCCCCCGCGGGGGTCGCTCGGCAGAAACCGCGGCGCCGGCTCCCGGCCACCGCCCGGCGCGCTCGGCGCCTCTCCAAGGGCTGCCCGGCCTCCCCGCGGCTACTTCTTCTCGGCCGGGGGCGCGGGCGGCGGCGCGGGCAGGGCGAGGGGCGCCGGCTCAGGCTCCCACAGCAGAAACTCGTGCAGCAGCGTGTTGACCGTCTCGGGACACTCGAGCATGACCATGTGGCTGCCCTCGTCAATGAGCTTCAGGAAGGCCAGGAGCAGGATCTGCGGGCGGGCGGGCGTGGCGGCGGGAAGTCCCTCCTGCTGTCTGCCCACCACCCCTCTGCTCCCACCCGGCAGGGAGCCAGCTGGAGGCCCAGATCTACTCATTCATTCGGCATCTATTAGGCGCCTGCGGCATGCCTGGAGCAGGATCTCCCACCCTGGGCACTGGTGGCATTGGGGTCTGTCCCGTGCAAGGTGGGATGTTTAGCAGCACCCCTGGCCCCTGCCCGCCAGATGCCAGGAGCACCTCTCCCCGCAGTGGTGCCTCCAGGCGTGACCAAATGGCCTCGGGAGGGGAAAGGGGGCCAGAATTGCTCCTGGCTGAACCCCAGAATTACACAGCCTATTCCAGAATACAAAGGTCTCCCCGCATTCCAGAGCCAGTCTGGTCTCATCCAAATGCACAGCCCACCTTCTGGGAACAGGGCCCGGACACTGGCCAGATGCCACCTTCTGCTCCCACCCTGGGCTCCCACATCCCTGCCCCCACCTCCAGTGCTGCCCGCTGGGGGTTTGGGGCGGGGATGCCCCGGCCCTACCTCAGCCATGCGCTGGTCCTCCTCCACTGGCACAAACTTGTCGTGCATGCCGTGGACGAGCAGCACGGGCACGGTGAGCTCGGCGTGGTAGACCTCGTCGCCCTCCGGCCAGTACTGGCCACTCATGGTGGCACGCAGCACGAAGGAAGACACGTTGAACGCGTTGCCCTCCTTCAGCAGCTGCTTCTCCTTGGCCCCTTGGCGGGCGAAGCCGGCTCTGGCGGAGGGAGGAGAGGCCGTGTCCCGTGTCCCAGCCCGGGGAGATGCTGGGGGTCCCCCGGGGAGGTGGGTGGCACTCACTTGAGGAAGCTCCAGGCCAGGCAGGGCGACAGGCAGTGCAGGACGCAGGTGGGCATGTTGAAGACAGAGCAGAAGCTGGGCTCCAGGGCTGTGGGGCCGCCGCCATTGATCATGATGACTTTGTGCACCAGGTCGGGGTACTCGTGCGCCAGGAACGTGCAGAAGGAGACCCTGCCCGGTGGGGGGGGCAAGGCTGTCGGTCAGCAGGACAGCGATGGCGAGGGGGCCGGCACCCTCCCCTCAGCCCCATACACTTCCCCTGCTGTGTATGGTTGCCTTTTGGGGTGAGGGTTGGGAGATGGCATCCCAGACGCCCTGAAATTGTGACATCACATGCGTGGAGGAAGGAATTATTTTTAGAGAGAGGATCTGGATCTAGAATATTGATCAGATCCTCAAAGGCTCCGTGACCCCCCAAGAGGGTGAGAATAATGATTTGTTCCCCGGGCGTCAGGAAAGCAACCTGGTTAGCAAACCCTTTGGCTCCCCAGAAGGGGGTCTCTGTTTCCTGTGTATCTGCTCCCTCGGAAGGCCAGTTGCCTGCCTTACACCAGGTGGAAGTGCACAGCCTCGGGGGTCCCCAAAGTCCAGCTCCTCATTCCTTCTAAAGCAGTGGTCAGCAAACTTTTGTAAATAAAGTTTACAGTTCTGGAAAACTGCATTTTGTAATTAAACTTTTATCGGCACAACCACGCCCATTCCTTTATGGCTGCTTTTGTTCTATAATGGCAGGGGCTGAGAAGTAGTGACAAAGACCCTGTGGCCACAAGCCAGAAATATTTACCATCTGGCCCTTTAAGAAAATGTTTGCTGACCTCTGCTGTCAATAAAGCAAAGGTTCTGGGTGTGTCCCCAGTGAGCGTCCATCCTTTAGCCACTTTGTAAAGAGGGGTGGGACTCAGGTGGGACTCGGGCTGTGTGTCTTTGGGCAGGTTGCTTGACCTCTCTGAGCTTCAGTCTCCACATTGGTGAAATGGTCACTATGCTGACCTCATAGCATTGTTGTCACTTGATGCATGTAAAGGAATCCACAGGAACTACCAGGGATGGGTGCTCATTTAATTGGAGAAGGCATTTATCAGAATGACTAACCAAATAAGACCTGTGACACTTCTGGAGCTGGATTCCCTTCTTTGGGACACTTAGGTAACGTATTTCTTTTTCTTGTCTAATTGCATTGGCCAAACCTTCTAAAACCGTGATGCTCAGCCCAGCTGGCTTTCCTCCCGGGTGAAAAGGGAGAATGATAACAAATTTGCAGTAGTGGTGGCCCAAAGCCTCCAAGGAGTGGGCTCTCGTGAGTAAACGCTGGACGGTATCATCACCCCCGTAACAGAGACTGAACTGCAGCCAGCTAGGCCTTTGTAAAGAGAATTTACAAGATCCTGGTGGCTTTTCCTTCATCTCAAAGAGGGATCCCCAGAGCTGCCAATTTCTGAACCTCATGCAGACCAGGGGCCCTTCTGCCCTCCAAGGGAACTTTGACAATGTCTGGAGACATTCTTTATTGTCATTATCATCAGGACTGGCATCGAGTGGTAGAGACCAGGAGTGCTGCCAAACCTCATGCAGTGCACAGTAGGGACACTCACAGCAAAGAATGACCTGGTCCAGAAACTCTGCTCTAAAAAGCGCAAATCAAAAGCAGGGGCAGCTGGAATCCCTGTCTCGTGGCGGATTGTCACAGTGCTTTTCTAGGAGGGACACTGGCATTTGGGGTGCCCCCCCCACGGCCCCAGCTCCTCCCTCGCTCACCCGTAGGAATGCCCGATGAGCACGTTGCGCTTCTTGGCGTAGCGCTTGAAGATGGCGCGCATGTCCTCGGCCAGCGCGTAGAAGGTGTAGGCGGCCGCCACCTGGGGCACGGAGCTGGCCCCGTGCCCCGCCAGGTCGGGCGCCACCACCTCGTAGCCCAGGCGCACAAAGAAGTCCAGCTGCTCCTTCCAGATGGCCAGGGAGCCGCCCACGCCGTGGATGAAGAAGAGCACGACGTCGGCCTGGGCGCCCTTGCAGCTGGTGATACGCTTCTCGCAGTCAATGTGGATGGTCCGCTTAGGGCGCCTGGCGCGCCGCCGCCGCCCCCCGCTGCCCGCGCTGCCCGCGCTGCCCGCGCCCGAGCGCCCATCGCTGCCCGCCGGCTCGGCCAGCTCCACCTCCAGGGCGGCCGGGGGCTCCCCGGACCCGTTCTGCCCGTGCAGGAGGTCGGCGCGCGGGGCCCGGGCCAGGTTCTCCACCAGCAGCCGCCCGTTGCGGTACACGGTGATCCGGCGCTGGCAGCGCACTAGGCCCGATGTGTCCCCCTGCACCGAGGGGGGCGGCGGCGGCGGGCTGGGGGCCGGGGCGGGGCCGGCGTGCTTCACCCGCAGCACCCGGCCCGGCTTGACCTCCACGAAGGTGTAGCCGTCGCTGGACTCCACGCTCTCCAGCGGGCCCACGGCGTTGGGGGGCGCCCCCAGCAGGCAGCAGAAGATCCCGTCTGCCACCCCAGTCAGCATGGCGCGCCCTGGGAGGGGGCCCAGCAGCCGGCTCAGGGGCCATCCCCCCCCCCCCCCCCCCCCCGGCACCCATTCCCAGCTCCTGGGTCAGGGAAGCGGGCCTGGGAGGCCCCTTCTCCAGCTCATTTTGGGGGGGGGCAGTGCCAGCCAGGCACCAGGAAGATGCCAAAGGGAAAGGCCAGGGTGGCCGGTGGAGTCAGGGGGGCTTCCTGGAGGAAGGGACAGGGTGGCAAGTTTGGTCCAGCCCCAAGGCCCCCCAGCTTGGGTTTACAGCAGTTACCACCTCCTAAGCCCATTCACTCGTCCCCTCACTCATTCATATTGACGCCTGCTCTTTTTCATTAACTCACTTTCACTAACCTAGCATTTCTTCGGGCTTCTTAAAGGGTGCAGATCTCCCCCACCCCTGGAAGGGGAGGCCCTGGGGGAGGGGGCCCGGGACCCCATCCTCATTCAAGCCACACTCCTTTTAACAGGAGGACTCTGGCCTCGCACAGTTCCCGCCTCTGCCCAAGGCCGGGCTGGGTTAGGGCCTATTTCACAGACGGGCAAACTGAGGCTCAGATGCGCGTGGGAGGGGGCCTTCGGGAGGAAGCTGCGCTCTTGTCCTTGGTAGCCCGGATCTGGGGGTCTGTCCTAACAACCTCCGATGGCAGCCACGAGGATGGAGCCAGGCCCTGTCTGGAGGCCTCCATGCCTGCATCCCGCTGCCTGGACCAACCCCCCCCCCGCCGTGTCCATGGCAACCGCAGGCGGTTACATAACGCAAGGGGGAGCCCCACGCGGCGCACCCCCATTGTCTAGGGCCTTGGGGGCGCGGATGGGGATCCTTCCCCTCCCGGACCCCCACCTGGGCCTTGGGGGGATAACGCACGCCGAAGGCCCGGCCCGCGATGATCCCTCTCTGTGCTGAAAGAGGGGGAGCAGGCCGCGCCCCCCACCTCGGGCGGGGTTCCAGCGCCGGGCTGCGGAGCGGGCACGATGCGCCGCGCCAGCCCCCGCCTCCCGGGTGTCCCTGGGCCCTGCGGCGGGGCCGAGGCCGCCGGGGCTCCGCAGCTGCCTAGGAGCCCGGGCGCGGGCTTGGCGGACACCCCCCTCCCACCCGAAGACCCGGGGGCCTCGGGGCTCCCCCCCCCGGGCCCGCTCCCAGCTCACCTCATCGAGTGCCCCGGGGCCCGGGGCGGGGCGGAGGGGTCCCGGACGGAGAAGCCAGCGTCCGCCGCGGGCGCCGTTTACATGGTGGCGCGGGGTCGGGCCCGGCGCTTCTACGCGGGGCCGCAGCGGGCGCGGGCCGGGGCGGTCAGCGCTGGGGCATCCCGCGGCCGCGGAACCAGCCGGCCCTTTAACTCCCTCCCCTGGAGGGCGGGGCCGCGCGCGGACGGGCGGGCGCCTCCGCCAACCGCAGCTGCCAGCTGAGCTGGCCTAGTTAGACGGCCAACCAGCGGCGGCGGCGCCGATATGGGGGCGGGCTCTAAGAGCAACGGCCCCGCCCTTCTCAGGGGCTCAACGGGTTGGGCGGAGGGATTGGGCCTGGACCCGGGTCAAGGAGGGGTCGCAGCCTGGGGTCCGCGGGCTCCCGGAGGGGGCGTCTGGGGCCCGCTCACCCTGGGGTCTCCCCGGCCAGCTCCGGCCTCCGAGCCTCCCTGCCCCCTCCTTTTTCAGTTGGGGAAACTGAGGCTCGTGGAGGGCAGGTCACTTGCGCAAGGTCAAAAGGCAAGCGGGAGGGGAGGAGGGGGTTGCAGAGCTGGAACTGGACCCCAAGGCTGCATGTTTCCAAGACCCAGTAATTTGTATTTGCTCGAAGTTTAAACAGAAATCCTGGCTCCCTGGGTAATCAGGAAATTGGGAGTTTCTCACGCCAGCCTGTTTAATCAAGGGAGGGCTGCTCACGGGGTGGAGGGCGCGGGCGGGCACAGGCAGCACCCTGGCTCCGCTCAGCCTGAGGCCCTCAGAGAGCCCTGGGTTCAAATCCAGCCCCTGTCCTTTACCAGAAGTGTGGCTTTGGGCCCTTCGCTTCACTGCCCTGGGTCCCCACTCATTTCCTGGTGAAGATAATCCCAAGAGTTTGTAAGCACTCAGCCCTGTGCCTGTGCCGTGCATGTAAGTAAATGCCCCAAAAATCATTGCCGTGGTTGGCTGCCAAATGATGGGGCCCTGGGATGGGCCTTCGAGGACAAGGGGTTAAACTGCCTGCCTGGGGCCCACTCCTTGCCCCTGGAATCTGCTGTCCGAGCTGGATTACGTCCAGCCGCCCGCTCTTCCCACTCAGGGCACTCCTGGGAGATTACACGTCTAGTCATTCACCACGCCTGCTGGGCCCGCCTAAAGCTGGGAGATGCTGGGGCGACTTCCAGGACTCAGCCCCAGGCCCCGCTCTTAAGCCCCCTACTCTCCCCGGGGCTGTGGTAAGAGTTGGGGGACAAACAATCCTTGCCATGTGGGATCAGGGTTGGGACAGAGGGAGGGACAGGGGTGTGGGGAGGAGACAGAGGGGGGCACATGAGGATTTTGAAGACTGAACAAGGGCATCCGACTGAGAGGAGGGTGTGGCTAACCCAGACGTGTGCGCGTGTGTGTGCAAAGTGCCTTGCCTGCCTGCCGAGTTGCTGGAGATTTGCCCCTGGGTCCATAGGGAGCCATGGAGGGTGAGTGAGCTCGGGAGGGGCTCAGATCTGAATATTAGGAAAATTCTTATAGCGCCTGAATGGGGTGCAAGGCCGGCAGGGGCAAGCGTGCGGCCCACGCGTCTTACACATTGAGAAACTGAAGCCCTGGAGAGAAGCAGGGAGCACGCCAAGGACACCCAGCCAGCTAGACCTCGGGCCTCCTGGGCTCCCCGCCAAGAGGCGGAGACTTGGCAGGGGACAGAGAAAAGCTTCCAGCCAGCTGAGTGCCATCTGCCTGGCTCCCGCTGCGGGTGCGAGGTCATCCACTAGCCGTTTCCTGCGGCTGCCACCAGCTGCGCCACAGTCACCCCAGGGCACCCGCTGCTGGCGACAGAAGAAACTACAACTCCCAGCACACCTCGGGACATCGAGCGCATGCCCAGAAGGCACCGCTCGCGTGCCACCTGCCGGTTGACACCAAGAACCACGCTTCCCTGCGGGCACGGACGTCCACTCCTCTGATGCGCAGGCGTGGAACTACAACTCCCGGAGGCCTCCGCGGCCAGGCCAGCGCCGCAGTAGGAGAAACTACATTTCCCAGAAGCCTTCGTTCCGCAGCTGCGGCGTCGCTGTCGGCGGGGACGGCGCGACTCGCGCCTGGACATGGCTGCCTTGGCCCGATCTCTGGGTCGCCTGTGGGGCCCCGGCGGTAGGTCGGCGGCGCTGCTGGGGGGCAGGTGAGTACTCAGGGAGACCCTTCCCCAGATCTAGGAGTGAGGGCGGGGTCGGGGTCGGGCGCCGGCTGTTTACCTCCCCCACGTGACCTGCACTTACGGAGCGCCTCTTGCAGCCGGGCGCTGAGTCGGCAGGAGGCCGGGGCTGGGAGAGGTTGAGCGCTGCGCCCGGGGTCACACAGCGTCGCGCCTGACTTTTCTGCCTCTCTGGCCCGGCAGGTGGCTGCAGCCCCGGGCCTGGCCGGGGCTCCCTGATGCCTGGGGCTTCCCCGCCCTGCAGCAGGCCCGGGGCAAGGCGCGCGGGAACGAGTATCAGCCGAGCAACATCAAGCGCAAGCACAAGCACGGCTGGATCCGACGCCTGAGCACGCCGGCCGGCGTCGAGGTCATCCTTCGCCGCATGCACAAGGGCCGCAAGTCGCTGAGCCATTGAGGAGGGCGACGCTGCCGGCGGAACCTCCGTTAAAGCGTCTCCGTCGCCCCGGTGAGGGCCGGGGGGGGCGCGGACAGTTCGTACACCAGTGCTCCCTAAAGTTTAGGGTCGGCCCATGGAGAGGAGATTTGGGGTTGGGACTGTGAGGGGGCGAGAAGCCTCTCCGCCTTTTTTTTTTTTTTTTTTTTTGGCAGTGGGCTGAGCAGCTTATTTATTCTTCACAACAGCTCGCTGTGGTAAGAACTGTTGTTCTTCCCATTTTACAGACGAGGCCCAGAGAGGTTAAGCAACTTCCCAAGATCACACAGCAAGTCGGGAGTAGAGCCTTGATGGTCCCTGTCCCTTGACGTGTCCAAGCAGGGAGCGACAGAAAGGCAACACATGGGGTCCATTCCAGCACTGAGGTCCTGGGAAAGTGAATCCTTCACTTAAATGGTTCTGCCATCAGGGAGCTCAGCACCGACTAAGGCAGCTCGTTGCATTGTGGGACTTTGAGTCTGTTGTGGGTTGTGTAGTGCCCTAAAATGTCATGTCCTCCTGTCTGCTTTTGAATCAGGAAGAATTTCAAACATACGCAACGTCTGTGAACAGTGAATCGCAGTGTCTCCAGGACAGTGCCTGACCACCGCCACCCGGAGACATCCCGACCCCTCCTGGGTTATTGTGAAGCAGACTGCCTGCCAGCATCATCTCATTTCCTCTAGAAACATGTCACAATGCATCTCTCAAAGAGATGATCTCAAGACTGTCACACCTGAAAAAAAATTAGCAGTAATTCCTTAACATTAAGCGTCTAATAAATGTCCAGATTTCTACCAGGCTTATAGATGTCATAATTTTTATAAGTCTGCCAAGGCCAGTGGTGGGGGCGTGTTCTGACTCCACCTGCTTTACCCCTCCCACCCCCTGGGGAGGGGCTGGGTGACAGGGCTAGGCCTTGGCTTTCTGAAGCTCAGTTTGCTGCTCCAAAACGAGGTGCTCGTTTCTCCTATGCTGTGTTGTTCCTCGAGTAATAACACAATTAACAGCAGATCCCACTTAGGTGCTTTTCAAGAGTGCTTGCTGGGTGCTGGGTGCCCAGCCCTTGTCCTTCAGGGATGTCGGAATCGGAGGATTTTGCATCCAGGCAGTTTAGACGCAGCAGGGTCAGGACTAGGTGGGGTAATTGTCGGGGCTGTGGGTGGCAAAGGAGGCTCCTGGCTTGGTCTTTGGAAGAATTCAGTTAAGGAGGGATTTTCAGAAGTAGTAGGGGCCGGGAAGGCCCAGAAGTAAGAGGGATTGAGCAGAGGTCGGTGCACGGTGTCGTCTAGGGAGGGCGGCGGAGCCTGGAATTCATGGTACAGTTGCTGGGACCGGATCCTCGGGGCACTGGGGAGCTCTGGGAGGTGTTGAAGCAAGAGGGTCTGAGGTGTCGATTTCTGAAAGACCTTAAAGCAGCCGGGGTGGGAGATGTCTGGAGAGGCCCCAAGCCAAGACTAGGACCCCGGGGAAGAACGGCCCTTGACATCCGGGGCTGCGGTGGAACCGGACGAGGAACCGTGTGAAAAAGCGTTCGGGAGAGACAAGCGCGAAAGAGAAGGGACTCGTTGTTCCGCCCGGGACTGTGGACTACAACTCCCAAGAGACTCCGCGGGCGCGGCCTCCGCCCACTTCCGGGTCTCCCTTTCCTTTGCTTCCAAGTCCCGGGCGGGGTTTTGTGCGCTCAACGCAACCTGAACGCGGAGGGAGGAGGCATAACGACCAATGGGCGCGTGGCTCAGCCGGTCTGACCAATGGGGGCGCGCGGAGGCCCCAGATCGTGGGGGCGGGGCTCCAGGGCGGACCAATGACGGGAGGCGGCGGCGCCATCAGTGTGCGCTGTGCCGTGGCTGGAAGTTACTGTGCGGCGGCGGCTGAGAAAGCGGCTGTGGTGGTGGCGACGGCGGCGGCTGAGGAGGCGGCGACGGCGGCGACGGCGGCAGCAGAAGATGGTGAGTGCGGTCGCCGGGGGTCGGTGCTCCTCCTGCGCCCGACAAAATGGCGCCGTGGACCCACCCTCCTCGCCAGCCGCCCCCGAGGCCCCTCACCCCCCCCACCCGACCCCCTCACATCGGCGCCGCCCCCCTCTGACCTCTGACCTTCGACCCTCGGGTCCTGCCGCACGCTTCCTGCCAGCCACGCCCCGGCCCCCTCTCCGACCCCTGACCCCATCTAGGCTTCCAGGCCCTGACAACTCATTCATTTCCGGGTCGCTTCCCCTCCCCCCGGAAGTCGCCTGCGGTGGGGATGGGGTCCCCTGAGACCCCTGGCTCTGGGTTCGTCTTCGGAGCCCCGGGCCTGGCCCTCTCCAGTTCAGGAGGGGGCTGCGGGCCGGCCTGGGCGTCGGGCCTGGCAACGCGACCTGCGGGGCTTTGTCCCCAAAGGAAGTGCGACATCGCGGGCTGCCCCGACCCCACCCCCGCCATTCCCATCCCCTAAGAGGGAGCTTCATCCCTCCCATCCCCGGGCCCCCTCCCCGTTAACTGGGGTAACAATGTCGCAGACCTCCGAGGTTGGTGGCAATTTAGGGAACTGACGTCGTCAATGGTTCCGGGCTGGGAAGGTGCAAAAGATGAGCTGAAGCCTTGGGGTCCAGACCGTCCCCGGCAGCTACCTCTTCATGCTCTAGTGGGGACAGTGGTAGTACAGGCTGCTGGTTGTGACGTTTAGACCCCTTCTTGGGGCGCATGCACCCTGGGGATTGGGTCTAGTGGTGACCCAGCCCCCCAGTGGTGAAGTCCCTCCACTTGCCACTACTGGGCATCCTCAGGGCCGGTGGAGGAGGCAGGAGGTCGTGTCAGGGCAGAAATCAAGGGCTCGTTGCCCCCAGCTCCAGGGTCCCAGCCCACAGCCCACCACCCATAGCCCTTGGGAGACTTGCTGTCAGGAGGAGTTGGGAAGATGGGTTTCTCACGTACAGGTCCCCCAAGCCTGGGTGGTCCTCGGTCCCACCCTGCAACCTCGTCCTCCACACCCAGCCCATAAGACAGTCCCTTGGCCCTGCCTTCCGAATGCATCCTGCTTCTGTCCATATCTCCCTGCCCTGGCGCAGGCACTGCCACCTCCTGCCTGGCTGCCTGCCCTGGCCTCCTCCTTGGTCACCCTTAAGTCACCTGGGAACCAGAGGGAGCTTTTAACGATGTAAGTCGGGTTGTGTAGCTTTCTCACAGAAGATACTCCAGGGGCTTCCTGCCAGAACCCAGAGGAAACTCCAGCTCCCTCCACCAAAGCCCTGCCCACCTCTGTGACCTCATCACCCACCTTCTCCTTCCCAGCCCCCTGGGGGCTTCAGCCACAACATCCTTCATATCTCTTCCTCACCTGCCCAGACCTCGGGGCCTTTGCACCTGCTGCCCTTGCCATTCGGGCAGGCTCTTTCTCCTGCAAGTCTCACCTCCTCCGGACGCCCCACGCCTCTCCTCTCCTGGCATGCTCTCTTTTCCTCAACTTGCTCTGGCCAGGCCACACATATCTTCCTCACAGCACTGAGCCCTTGTGGCGTCCCCCTGTGGGGCTCTGGGATCCGCGTCCGTCTCCCGTATGGTGGATGCTCACCAAGGCCAGGAGCAGGTCCACACTGGCTCACCCCAGATCCCTGGAGCCTGGCGCGGGGCCTGAGAACAACATGTTGAGCGGCTGTAGCTGGCCCCACAGTCTGGGGCCAAGCTGGGGCTGGTGTCCTAGGATGGGGGCAGGTCGGAGGACTTGGCAGTGGCTCCAGAGCGGCGGGTGCCTGAGTGTGAGGGCTGCTCCCTGCTACACGAGAGAGGAAGCCTGTGTGGCTCAGTCCCGCCAAGGCCCAGCGGGCAGGAGTGAGGACTGCGCCTCCCTGCCTGCCCCAGAGGGTGCTGGGAGACCCGTCCTGAACCTTGTCTCTGCCCGAGGCGCCAGGCCCTTCCCCCAGCTGGGCTGAGGGTCCTGAGCCCTTGGTTTCCAGGTAGGGGACGGGGGTGCTGACAGGTCGTCAGGTGGAAGGACAGCGTTTTCTGGCTGGGATGGGGCAGTCTCAGACGAGTGTCTCATGACTTGTCTTTGCCTCAGTTTGCCCCACACCGGGAGCACCCTTCCCCAGTCTGCCCCAGCTACCAGCAGTGCCCTCCCCCCTCCAAGTTCCTGGGCTTTGTCCCTCCCCGAGATCCAGCCAGAATGGACCTCACCACCCTGAGCCCCTGAGCCTCAGTTTCCTGGGGGCAGACACGGCTCCTGTTGGCCTTCGTGCCTCCTGTTTTGTGCCCAAGGCAGACATTTGCTTCCACAGAGTCAGGGTCCTTCGCCTGCCAGGCTGTCCAGGGATCAGGGCCGCTGGGGCTGCAGCCTCCCATGGTCACATAGCCTGAAAACTGGGGGGCTGAGCCCCTGTCCCAGGCAGCCGGGGTGGAGAGGGCAGCCCCCGCACGGGCTGGGAAGGCCCAGGCTCCGTCCCTGCCTTGGGTGGATTTCTCCCAACTCGGGGCCCACCTGGCTGCTGCTCCGGGCCTTGTGGCCGATGTCCGAGCATGGGAACCCCCACAGCAGTGGGCAGAAAGGGCTACCTCCCTGCCGACCCAGTCCACAGACCTGTTTCCGTCGGCCCTGCGACATTTTAGAAATCCAAGCCGGCTTTCCAAACCTGGGGAGCACACACAAGGCCGCGTTTCTGAGCTTTCTCGGAATTCAGAGGCTTGGTCGGTCCCATGCAGTGGCTGCCTGGGGATGAGGCTGGCCCTCCCTGTCCACCCTCAGCTCCCTCCACGTAGTCGCTGCCCGTCAGCCTGCAGCCCAGTGGGCTGTGGGGGACGCTGGCTGGGGCCGGGCGCACCTGGGTCTCCGCTCTGCAGCTCACTCGCTGCGGCCTCCGTTTCCTCCCCTGCACTCGGGAGCAGGGCTGTCCACGCTTACCACGACACCGGCTCTGTGTCCTCTGCCTGTGGCAGGCTCCGTGTCTGGAGCCAGTGCAGGGTGCGCTCTGGGGAAGAGGGAGAACAGCTGACGCTGCTCACGGGCAGCATCTCGCCTGCGCTTTCATTGACTGTTTTCGGTGTCTTTCAGGCAGATTTTTTGAAAGGATTACCTGTCTACAACAAAAGCAATTTTAGCCGATTTCATGCCGACTCCGTGTGCAAGGCCTCGGTGAGTGTGTGTTCCGTGGCTGGGGGGTGGGCTCGGAGGACGCCACGTGGGAGCTGGAGTGGGGGACTTGGCAGAAGTGGAGGCCGAGCCCCAGGCCCAGCCCCACCGTGCGCCTGCTGTGTCTTCCACTGCGTGTCGAGGGTGGGCGCCCACGTGGTGAAGTGTGGGGACCCCAGGCCCGCTCGGCCCTTAACTACCCCTTCCCCCGCCCTCCTGCAGAACCGGCGTCCCTCAGTCTACCTGCCCACACGAGAGTACCCATCTGAGCAAAGTAAGTGGCTGTGCGGCCTGCGCCGTCCTACGCCCAGGGACCAGGTGGGAAGGGCCATAGGAGCGGCAGCCCGCGATTATCCGCAGGGGGCGCTGGGCTGCCCGGGCCCAGGGAGACGCCAGGCAGCTCCTACGGTGACGGGAAGCTTGGCTGTCTCCGTGAGCCTCCTGGCTGCCCCTGGCTGGCATCGAAAAAGCCCAGGAGGGAAGGTGGTCCCCGTGTGGCCGCATCGTGCCCTGAGCTTGTGCGCCTGTCCTTCTGGCCTCCGTGAGCATGGGTGTCCCCTGCGCCGATGCCACAGCCCAGACCTGAGTGTTTTGTTTTAATTCCCAGAAAGAATCTGCTGGGACCCTGGTGGGCTGGGTTTTGTGGTCTCCGGGGGCACGGCCTGTGTGGGTTTGCTCCCGCTCTGCCTGGGAACAAGTAGGCACGTAGGGTCTCGCTGCACCCCACACAAGAGGGCCCTGGCCTGAGGAGCAAGCCCCCGGCTCAGCACCTGGCCCGGGCCCCTCACGGTGACTGCGACCTTGGAGGAGACAGCCCTGGGCGTTCTGGAAATCCCCTCCAGATGTGGGGTGCTGACTTGGAATCCCAGGAAGGCTACTTGGGGGTGTGCGGCCACAGTGGGCTGGGCTGGGTCCCCGCTGGCCCCGAAAAGGGCCGAGCGCCCAGAGCCATGCCAGGAGGTATGGCCAGAGGGGGTGGTGGCAGGCGGGGATGGGGCCTGGGGGCCTGCAGCAGCTGCCTTCGCTTCTCCCTGCAACATTCTATGTCTCTTCTCAGTCATCGTGACAGAAAAAACGAACATTCTCCTGCGCTACCTACATCAGCAATGGGACAAAAAGGTGAGGCCCACGGGGTGTAGGTGCTGGGGCTGGGACTGGAGGACCGTGCCCAGCAGGGGTAGACACAGGTGGCCAGGGGAGCCGCGCATTTTGGGTGGGTCTCGAGGGCTGCGTAGGAGTCCTCCAGGGGCTTGAGCAGGGGGACGAGCGTTCCAGTAGAGGGCTCGGGTGCTCTGGTGGAGGAGGGTCTTTGTGCTGGGCGACAGGGCCCTGGCGCTGAGACCGCCGCACCACAGTCGGCAGCCCTGGCGGCAGGTAGATGTCGTTTTTTTTTTTTTGCTTTCCAAAACTGTAACCTTTACCGTAACAACGAAGTAGAACAGATGTCGTTTTAACCATCCAGATTTTTTTAAGTGGTAAAGTATACCCTTGATGAAAAGGCCGGGCTATACAAGAGGGTGCAGTTGGTTTAAAGTCCCTCCCTGCCCCCCGGGACCCCTGGGGCCCTGTTCCCTCCCCAGAGGCCGCCGTTCCACGACGCAGGCTGCCTACCCACCTGTGTAGGTAACGAGCGAAAACGTGCACGTGGCGTTTTGCAACGCGGTCAGGGTTTCCCTCCACGTGACGTGGCCCGGCAGGATGCGACCCCTCCAGGCGCCGTCGCGAGGCGGCCCCGCGGCGGAGGGCCTGCTCGAGGGGAGCCGGTGAAGCTCGGTGTTGAGCGCCTGCTTCCCACGCATGAGGTCGCAGGAAACAAAGGGCTGCTCGGGAGATCCCAGCCCCTTGCCCACCAGGCACCAGAGGCCCCACAGCCCGGGTGCTGCCCGTGGGGAGAGGGGCTTCTCCCAGGCCCCGGCCCTCTGTCCCCTGTGGCCATGGCGTGGGTGTCCCTGGGGAGCTCCTGCGGGACGGGGAGCCGGGGTGGGCCCCGGGCGTGCCCCGGGGGGGTCAGGGCTCAGAGGCAGTGGCCCCTGGGCTCACGGCCGCCCCCCTCGCCCCCAGAACGCCGCCAAGAAGAGAGACCAGGAGCACGTGGACCTGGAGGGCGAGAGCTCGGCGCCGCCCCGCAAGGTGGCGCGGGCCGGCAGCCAGGACATGCATGAGGACACATAGGCCGTCCCTAGGCGCCGCCCGCCGCGTGGCCGCCCGCCCGCCCGCCCGCCCCCGCCCCAGGAGCCACGTATTTATTTTCCCTGAGTTTTATTTATGCTGTCAGCTGTGCCGCGGGGGCTCCAGCGGACGTCTGGCCCGACAAGTCGGTAGATGCGTTTCAACACCCCCGGCGCTGCCGCCCCGACCCCCAGCCCTGCCCCCCAGCCCTCCTCCTCGCAGACCCCAGTGTGGCCGAGGGTCCCGCCGGAGGCTTGGGGGCGGCGGGGGTGGGGCCAGGCCGGGCGGCCGCCCCTGCAGCCCCCCGGTCCCCTTCCACCCTGCCGCGCCGGGCCTGGGCACCCTTACCAGGCCCAGACCCGCCTCCCCCGGGCGTGCGCGAGGGGGCCCGGGTCGGCCCCTCCGGGTTTGCCCCCCGCGTCCTTTGATCATGGACTAGCGCGTGCTCCGTGTCCACCCCAATAAACGGATCTTTCCCACCCGACCCCACGTCTCTGCGACCCTCGCGGGGCGGCCGCCTCACCCGGAGCCGCGGCCTGTGTGGACCTGGCTCGGCCTCGCTTGGCGGGGGACGCCGAGGGCCAGGAACCCCCAAAGGCCGTCCACGGGGCCAAGGGCGGAGCTGTGGCCGGAGCCCGTTCCCAGGAAGCCTGGAGGCGCCTCGCCTCGCCCGGGGGGCCCTGTGGCGACGCGGAGCTGGAGTCCAGCCGGGGGTCTGGGGCGGGGGTGCACCTGCCGGCCCTGCAGACTCCTGGTGTCCAGGTGTCCCAGGCCGCCGCGTGGGGTTCGGGGCGTGGGGGGCTTCCCCTTGCACAAGGCCCGAGCGGGGGCCCAGACGTGGCATCCAGCGTTAGGGTGCGGAGGGCCCGAGGTGGGGCGGTGGGCTGGGGAGGGCCACCTGCCCCAGGGCGTCCCCGAGGAAGGCCCCGCTGCGTGCCATGGGGGGGTCATCAGCTGGCGGAGCGGCTGGGCCAGGCCTGCTGACCGCCACCACGCAGTGGGCGTCCCGGGGGTCTCGGGCAGGCGCTGGCACGTGGTACCTGCTCAACACGCTTGACCACCGTCAGCCGGGAGGGCTCGGTGCTCCCTGGAGCCAGCCGTGGACGGCTCAGCCCCCTCCCGGGGTCCGATGGCCCCACACGCGGCGGCTGTGCCCTTAGTAGGCGGCCAGGAGATGGGGGCGGCCTCTGCTGCCCTGGCTGCCCGGAGGGTCTGGGCCCTGGCCCCTACCTCCACTGCTGCCTCAGGCCACGGGCCTCCTGGCGCCCCCCGCCCTGGCCCCCCACTGCCCTCTCGGCCCTGTGAGTGGTCCCTAGGCAGCACCCCTCCCTCCAGGCAGCCTTCCTTTCTCACCCCAGCCCCCTGACCCCTCGGGCAAGGAAGGGCCCCGTGCCTGTCCCGGGACCCCTGCTGCGCCACCCCCCACCCCACCACCCCGCGGGCGTGGGTCCACGCGGCCACCAGGTGCCTTCTGCCTTCCATGCCCCAAGTCCTAGCCCAGGTGGCAGCCTGGGAGGCAGGCGTGCCTGACGGCCCCGCACGCCGGAGGACCCCCTCCTCGCCGCGCCCTCCAAGGCCGAGGGCCGCTGCCTCCTTTCAGCAGTCCGAGGTTTCTTCCTTTGTGTGGAAGGCTGAACCCGGGAGAGCTGCAGCGCCCCCAGGCCCGGGCCCTCAGGCGGCGGGGCCTGCAGTTCTTGGGAGGGGGCCCCTGGAGGTGGCCCCCGCAGGCTGGGGCGGGAGGGCGCCCTCCACCAGCCAGCTGCCCCCAGGCCCCCTCCACAGCTCCGACCCAGGCACTGGTGAAATAGACTTTTTATTGCAATTCTGCCGTTTTACAAAAATATGACAAAATAAATTAAAAACAAATAAATAATCGCCTATTCCGTGAGCGTGTGGCTTTTCTGTTGGTTTTCTCTTTTGGGCTTTCCTTTCGCGTCCCCCTCCCGGGCGAAAGGAGAACGGCAGAGGGGGCCCTCGCCGAGCGAAGGCGCGGCCCAGTGGCCTGCGGGGCTAGTGCCAGCCGCTGGGCCAGCACACGGCCTGCGGGCTGGGGCTGGGCGCGGGGGGCTCGGAGCAGGGCGGCGGGGGCGGGAGGCTGTAGAAGCTGGCGTCCCCGGGCAGGGGCTGGGGGGCGGGCGGGGGCCCCGCCGGGCGGCGGGGTGGGCCCGCGGCGGCGGGGGGGGCGGGGGCGGGGGGGGGGGGGGCGCCGCCCTCACCCCCGCAGCCCCACGGCCCGTCCCACTGCCAGCAGCCGGCGGGGGGCGTCGGGGGCGGGGGCCGAGGCGCGGGCGGCGGCGTCGGGGGCGCGGGGCTCCGGCTGCGGCGGGTACGGAGGCCGGGGGCGCCCGTGGGGGCCAGCGCTGTCCCTGCGGGGCAAGAGGGGCCGTTCCGGGCGCTGCCGCCGCCGCCGCCAGACCCCGCGCTGCCCGCCCCCACCCCCAGCTTCCAGGCACGACGGAGGCCTTATTGCTTCTGATCGGAGGCCAGGGGCGGGGGCGGGCATCACCCTGGGTCTTCGGGGCACCCCCTGCCTCTGGACACTGGGCACTGAGCCCCTGCCAGGCACAGGGGAAGGAGGGTCTCCTGAGAAAGTCCCTCCTGCCATCTGACCTAAGTCCCTGGTGCTGCAGCTGCCACCTCCTGGTCAGTGGGGATGGGGCTACGGGACCCCCGCTGGGCTGGGGCAGGAGGCGGAGGAGGCCTTGCCTCTGCGCAGCACAGATGTGGGTGCGGCCAAGCCCCCCGAGCTCCCCGGGTGGGCTGCCCCAGCCCCAGTCCCTGCGAAGACTCCTGGAACACTGGCTGCAGGTCAGGGATTTGCATAGAGGCCTGGGGGGTTCAGCCCCCCAGAATGCGCTGGGCATGGGGTCTTGTAGGGGTAGAGGGTGAGGGGCCTCCCCCGTCCCCCTGGCACTGGAGCGTAGCGGGGGGGTTCCTGGGGGGCCCTGGCATCCCTCCCTGGGGGAGAGGGTCAGGCACCGGCCCCGGGCCCTGAGGGCGCCAGGTAGGCTGGGGGCTTCGGCCGCGCCGTCCCCCCCTGCCCTCGGCCCCCTCCCCGGGCCTGGCCACCCCCAGCCCCGAGTTAAGGCTTATGACCTGAGCCCTCCCCTTCGGGCCGGGGGGCGTCCGGCTCCTCGGCCGCCTCGTCCGGCGGCCCACTCCGCGGGGCCCGGCCGCCGCCAGCACTGGGGGTCGCGTCCGGCCGGGCCTGCCCGCCCGCCCCGTTGGCCCCGGCCTCGGCCCGGGCCCCGCCGAAGGGGAAGAGCTTGCCGGCGTGGAAGGCCTTGGGCGGCGAGAGGCTGCGCTCGGGCTCCCGCCGGGTCTCGGGCGGCTTGAGGAACTTGAAGCTGAGGAAGGCCGGCAGGCGGGTGTCGCCGCCCGTGGGCGACTGGGCGGGGGGCGGCCGGGCCGCGGGGCCGGCGGGGGCGGCCGCGGCCCCCGACGACAGGAACTTGCCCTGCAGCGGGATGATCTGCTTCAGCTTCATGACGTTGTTGGGCGCCAGCAGGGACCCCGGGCGCCTGGGCCGCTCCGAGCCGCGGCCGCCCGGCCCGCCGCCCTTGGCCTTGGCCGTGGCCTTCTCGGGCGCGGCCGTGTCCAGCCCGGGGCCCTCGGGCCGCGCCTCGTCCCGGCCGCCGGCCTCGCGCTCCCGCCGGGCGTGGTGGTCGGCGTGGCGCTGCCGCTCCTCCTCCTCCCGCCGCCGCCGCTGCTGCTGCTGGTAGTGGTGCTGTGCCTGGCGCTCGTGCTTCTGCGGGGCGACAGGAGGGCGCTGGGCGGCAGCCGGGGCGCCCACGCCGCGCCTCCCGGGACGAGGGGAGAGCCAGGCGCTCCGGGCACCAGCGCACCCCGACCCACAGGGTGTGCTTTCTGGGAAGCGCGGGCTAAGCACTCACTGGGCACCAGCTGACTCCCTGGACCCACACTGCCTGCTTTCTGCAGAAGGGGCAGGGTTTTAAGCACTTATTGAGCACCAGCTGAGTCCCTGGACCCACACTGCCTGCTTTCCGTGGAATGGCGATAAAAAGCATTTCTTGGGCATTGACTGGTTCCCTGGGACCATACCAGGTGCTCTCAGTGGAAGTGGGGAGCTTTAAGCACTTATTAGGCACCGACTGAATCCCCGGATTCTCACTAGATGCCTTCAGGGGCTTGAAATGTGAAGGAATAGTCCCTAGCCACTGGCTATCCCCAGCCGTGTGCCAGAGTCTATCTTGGGATTGGGAGAGAGCAAACACCGGCGCCCTCGTTCTCCGGAGAATTAGCGAGAGGCCCGCGGCTGTTGTGGACCAGGTCCACGCCATCCAGCCCGGTAGCCGACAGCCACGTGTGGCTTTTTGAGCCCATTAAAATGAGATTAAAAAGGCAGGGCCTCGGTCGCACTTGCCACATGGAGCTGGGGGCTACCAAATGGACGGCACAGACACAAAACCCGTCCGTCCCCACGGAAAGTTCCATGGGAGGGCGCCGGCGAGCCCCTCAGCACATCCCGCAGCGGAACGCGGAGCAGGAGGCTGGGCTTCTGGGACGCATCGGCCACGTCCCGGCCCCGAGCCGGACGCCATCGGGGAGGCTGGCACGTGACCGGACGACTTGAGTGCCAGGGATTCCGGAAGGTTCCAGACACGTTTGGAGCAGTCACGATTACAAAGGGCTCTGTGCTCTCTGCGCATCTGCCCTTGTGCTCAGGAGCCGGCCACCAGGATCCGTCCTGCCTCCAGGAGCCCCACTGAGCGGACGGGGAAACCAAGGCCCACGCCCGCCCGCGCACCTTGAAGGCCTCCCGGCGCCGGTACTCGAGCTTCGCCATCTCCTCGGCCACCCAGCCCGGGATGTCGGGGATGGCCCCGTGGATGAGGTACTTGAGCAGCAGGGCGAAGTGCTGGGGCGAGAGACGAGGCCGCACACTTGGGGAGGGCCGCCCGCTCCCGGCCCCCCCAGCCCCCCGCCCGGCCGCCAGCCCCACCTCGAGCACGACCACGGACACGATGGCCGCCTCCGGGCTGAGCCAGGGGAAGAGGCGCTGCAGCTGCCCGCACTGGCCGATCAGGTAGCAGTTGACCACGATGGCCAGCACGCCCATGGCTTCCATCACCTTCTGTAGGGGGCGGGGGGCGGGCGTCAGGCGGGGCCGGCCGCCCTCCCCGGCCCCCCCGGGGCCCGCCGCTCCCACCTGCCACTGGCCGATGCTCTCCACACGCTGCCCAAAGGGCCGCTGCAGCCCCGTGCACAGCTTGAAGGCGTCGCTGCGGATCTCGATGAGGTTGTTGACCAGGGCGCACAGCGCGGCCAGCGGGAAGGCGGAGGAGAAGAGCACGACGTAGCCGAACTGCACGAACATCTCCTGGTAGTCCTGGAACGTGTCCTGCGGGCGGGCGGCCGGGGGTCTGGCGCCTCCTCCCTCAGACCGTCCTCCCCCTCATCGGCCCTCAGATTATCCCAGACGGGCCCAGAGCTGCTCCCCATCCTCCACCTCAGGCAGCGCCAAGTCCAGGGGCCTCCTCCATCTGACTGTGCCTTCGGCTGCCCCTTCTCCATTATTGCCCTGACTGCCTCAGCTCCACCCTCAGACTGTGCACTGCCTCCACCCTGGTCTCTGCCCTCAGGCTGTGGGCTGCCTTCTCCCTCAGGCTGTGTGCCACCTGTGTTTTCAGGATGTGCCCACCTCGTGGCCTCCTCTGCCCTCAGCCTGTGCCCCCGTGGCCCCCTCCACCTTCAGACTGTGTGCTGCCTCCTCTCTAAGGCCATGTGCCACCTCTGCTTTCAGGCTCTGCCCTCCATAGCCCTTTCCATCTTCAGGCTGTGCCCCCATGGCCCCCTCCACCCTCAGACTGCACTGCCTCC
>JAKSZT010032673.1:456694-482696 GCA_026826555.1 Tolypeutes matacus | reverse complement strand
CCCTCAGGCCGTGTGCCCCACCCCCGGCATCAGGCTGTGCCCCCATGGCCCCCTCCACCCTCAGACTGTGCGCTGCCTCCCCCCTCGGGCCGGGGCCGCGGTGCCCTCCGCCGCCGGGCGCCCTGCTCACCTCGTACTTCCTCATGCAGCTCTCCAGCTCCGCCTGGGTCAGCGGCGGCGAGCGCTGCTCCTCGGGCGGGTCGATCCACGACGACCGGTTCTGCTGCCGCGGCCTCCGGGCCGAGTCGCCATCGCCGGGCTCCGGGTCCGGGCCACCGTCGGGCCTCTGGTCGCGGCCCTCGCCCCCCGCGCGGCGCAGCAGGAGGGCCGTGGGCTCCCGCTCGGGGCTGCCGGGAGCGCCCTCCGCCTCGTCGTCGTCCTCGGCCAGCGTGAGCACGCCGGGCTCCAGGCCCTTCTCCACCATCGTGGGGCTGCCCTCCTCCAGGAGGGCCTCCGGGCTGGCCCCGCGCCGCCCGGCGCCCCGCTCGGCGAAGCTGACCTTCTTCAGCCGGAGCCCGCAGTCCAGGAGGCCGCCGTCTTCCCCCTCCTCCTCGTCCTCGTCCTCGTCCTCCTCGTCCTCCTCGTCCCCCTCGTCCTCCTTGTCTCCCCGCGGCCCGTCCCCGGCCTCCCCGCCTTCGCCCGCCGGCCGCCGCTCCACCGGCGCCTCCTCCTCCTCCTCGGGCGCCCCGCAGCCCCCGCCGAGGCACCCGCGGTCGCCCCCGCCGCTGCCGCCCCCCTCGTCGCCCTGGGGCTCAAGGTGGCGGGGCGCGGGGCGCCGGAGGCTCAGCAGGCCGAGCAGGGCGCGGGCCAGCTCCCGCGCGGTGCCGAAGCCCAGCTCGCCGCGGCCCAGCCGCCGGTACAGGTGCGGCTGCAGCGCCTCACGCAGGTTCTGGAGGAACTGGCGGGTGATCAGCAGGGTGGCCAGCATCTGGGGGCGAAGGGGGCGCAGACGGGCCACGTGGGGGGCAGGCAGGGCCGGGGCGCCCCGACACGGGCCCACCGCCCCCGAGTCCCCCGGACACGGCGACCCCGGCACGCGGCCAGCGCGGCCTCTGCCACGTCAGCGGCCACCGACCAAAGCCCCGGGTGCCCCACCGCTCTCGGCCGAGCCTGGGCGGCCGCACCCCGGGGTTCCCCACCCACCCGTACTTGGGCCCGGGCCGCGCGCGGGAGGCCGCGGAGGGAGAGGAGGAGCAGGCGGAATCGCAGGGCCGCGAGCGGGACCAGCGCCGCCCGCAGCTGCCGCTCGAGGCTCTGGGACAGGGACAGGACGAGCAGGAGCTGTGGAGGGACCAGGTGGACGGACAGATGGAGACGACAGGCAGAGAGAGGACGGACGGACAGACGGACGGGCAGAGAGGAGAGAAGGATGGAGGAGGGCGGGGAGGGGCTGGCGAGCCCGTGGGCCCCTGCGCCGGCCGCCGCGGGGCACTCACCTCTTTCAGGCGCTCCATGTCCTTGAGGTAGAAGCCGATGTAGAAGAGGCTCAGGTACGAGTTGACGAACTGGAACTGCGGGGAGGGGGCGGTCACGCCGACGCCCCCGTGCGGGGACCCCGGCCGGCCCCTGGCAGCCCCCACTCACCAGGACAACCTTGATGATGAGGTGCTTCTCATAGGCACTCTCCAGCCGGTAATTCTCTGGGGGCCGAGGAGGCGAGTGAGGGCGCGGCTCCCCGTGGGCAGCGGGGACCGTCCCCCGCCCCCCGGCGACGGGGCGTACCCATGTCGTTGAGCCAGATGGCGAGCCTCTTGTAGCCCTCGGCGCTGGCACTCACCAGCAGGGCCAGCGCGATCTTGGGCAGGAAGCGGGCGAGGCGGGGCAGCCCCTTCACGCTCAGCACCAGCTCCTGCGGGGGGGGGGGGGCAGGGGGTTCAGGGGCCACCCCCGGGCCGGGGCTCCGCTGGGTGCGGGGGGCTGGGGGCTCACCTGCAGCTGGAAGCAGCCGAGCATGAGCAGGACGACGCAGGCGAGGGAGGCGAGGCACAAGGGCAGGCTCACCAGCAGCTGGAAAAGCAGCCGCTTCCACGGCGGGTAGTAGAATTCCTCGGCCCGCGTCACGGGGCTGATGCGCCGCACGCCCTGCACGGGGCCCCGCGTGAGGCCCGAGGGGCCGCCGCACAACCCCCAGGCCCCCACGCGGTCCCCTCCTCCGCGCCCCTGCTCTTGGAGCCCCCCTCCCCCACCAGGCACCCCGGCATGAGCCCCTGCCCCCCGACTGACCCTGAACTGGGGCCGGGGTTCTTCCACGGCTTCCCCCGGCGAGTCCAGCGTCCCCCACTTGTAGGCCAGCTCCGCCCCCCTCCGTTTCCACTCCTCCAGGAACAGCGTGGACCAGACCACGTTGAAGAGGGCAAACACCACGCAGGACACGTCCCGGCTTGTCTGCGGGTGGCAGAGGGAGGGCCGAGCTGTGGCCATGAGGACCCGGGGCCAGCCCCCCCCCACGGCCCCAGACCCACACCTGATCCGCCTCCGTGAACGTGTACAGGACAGAGCCAAAGACGGCCGGGTACACCATCGCCGACGTGTAGAACCCCAGCCAGGCGAAGTACATGGCGATCTTCACCCCAAAGTAGTCGCAGATCTCGTCTGCCGGCAGGGAGGGGGTCCCGGTCAGCCCTGGCCGGCCCTGCCCGCGCCCCCGGAGCCTGCCCCTCCCGGGCCCCGCCGCACCGAGAGGCTGGTTCTCACACACGGCCTGCACCCACGACTTCATGAGGCGGTTCAGGATGCGCTGCTCGTGTACCGGGAACACCTGCTGGATGATGCCGCGGGCCGCCAGCTCGGGGACTGTGGGGGGACGAGCACGGGTGACCCCCGCCCCAGCCCGGCCCACGCAGCTGCTCGCCTGCTCTTGAGCCTCTTCCCAGGGCAGGGATTCCGGGGGGATGGGAGGTGGAATATCGGCTCCTCCTCTGGACTTTGGGGGCTGCAGGGGCGGGTGAGTGGGCAATGGGGCAGAGAGCCCCGGGTGGGGTCCGAGGGCGGCGCCCCTTTAATTTCCTCAAAGCCACTGGGCCATCTTCAGGCTCGTGGCCCTGAATGTCTGGGGAGCGGTGGCAGGCTGGCGTGGGAAGGTGACCTCGAGGTGGCTCGTTTTCTGGAGGAGGATCACCCACGGCCGGAAGCGCCACGCGGGACCGGGGCCGCTGTCCGTGGTCCTGCCCCACCTCCTTCCAACCCAGAAGGGGTTCCTCGGGGACCCGCCTCCTGGGCATAAGGCCCCGCCCCTGGGCAAAAGCCCCGCCTCTCTGGCTCGTTGATTGGCAGGCCAACTCCTCGGGCCACGCCCACCTCCTCCCCAGCTCCTGAGTGGTTGGCTCTTGGCCCGCCCCTCATCCCGACAGGCTGCTCCTCCAAGAACCCTACTCAACCTCCCGCCCGGGATTGGAGGGCCGGCCGCGCTGCTCACTGATTGGCTGGTCCTCCAGGAAGCGCACGTTGTGCAGCGCCTCCCCCTGCTTGGCGCGCAGGTTCTGCAGCCAGAAGCGGATGATGCTCTGGCGCTCCTGTGGGTGGGGCCGCGGCGTGAGCAGGGCAGCCTGCGGTGGGGCGGGGCGTAGCCGGGCGGGGCGGCCCACGGGGGCGTGGCTGGGGCGAGGCAGCCTAAGGCATAGCAGGCGGGGGCGGGGCTACCGGCGGAGGGGCGGGGCCGCCTGCGGAGGGGTGGGGTCGCCGGGGCGGGGCTAGGGCAGAGCTGCTTTAGACGGGGCAGGGCCGTCTGCGGAGGGGCGGGGCTGCCTGGGGATGGGGCGGGGCCGGGGCGGGGCCTCCTGCGGGCGGGGCGGGGCCGTTGGGGCGTGGCTAGGGCAGGGGAGCTTGGGGCGGGGCCGCCTGCGGAGGGGCGGGGCTAGGGCAGAGCAGCTTGGGGCGGGGCCGCCTGCGGAGGGGCGCGGCCGCTGCGGAGGGCGCACCTGGGAGGTGAAGAAGCGCAGCTCGCTCTCCACGTTCTCGTAGATGAAGTCCTCCTCGCACGAGAAGCCGCGGGTGCCCCCGCCGAACTCGGCCTTCACCTTCTTGCGCAGACCCAGCTCGTCGGCCCCTCGGAGCAGGCTGCGGGAGGGGGCGGCGGGGACGGGCTCAGCACCCCGGGGCCGGCGCACCTGGCGGCCTCGTGGCAAGCGGGGCGCAGGACCAGCGAGCGGCGGGGCCCGGGGACTCGCCTCTCGTAGGTGGCGGTGACGAAGAAGGCGTAGGCGCGCGTGTGGCGGTGGTGGCGGACCTGCACGATGAGCTCGGGGATGCCCACGCGGATGTGGTTCAGCAGCCAGAGCAGCGTGTGGTCATCGGTGGCGTCTGGCAAGGGGCACGGGGACCAGTGGCTCTCGCCGCCAGGGGGCCCGAGCTCTCTCCCCTCTGGGCAGCGGGTGGGACGGCGCCGGTACCTGGGAAGGTCATGAGCACGTCGCAGTTCTCCGTGGGCACCGTCTTCATCCACGCCTTGTGGGACACCAGATAGCGACCCGCCTGCAGGAGGCGCTTCCCGAAAAGCTTATCTGGGGGGCGGGCAGGCCGGGGTCAGACCGCCCCGCGACCCCAGACTCGGGCCTGCAGCCTGGGTCCCTGCAAGCCCCCAGCCCCTCCCACCTCCCACACCTGCCAGGGCTCCCCGGCACTCTCGGCCTGGCATTCGAGGCCCCGCGAGCCCGGGCCCCCGCCTAGTCTGCCCACCTCCGCGCCCTTGCCCTTCCCCCAGGCCCTCCCTTACAAGTCCTGCTCCGCCTCCAGGGCCACCATGGATGGGGCGCCCACTAGCAGCCCCGAGCCCGCTTCCCCACCTTAGGTCAGCGGAGTCCCGCGAGCCGGGCGCGGCTCTTGCCCCCATTTCACAGGTGCGGAAACTGAGGCCCAGAGCGCTTAAGTCACTTGCCCAAGGTCACACAGCCGAGCTGGGATTCGAACCCAGGACCGCGTGATTCCGTCTCCTCCGCGGAGGGGACCTATCAAGCGCATCCCCGCCGGCTCGCGACCCGGCACCAGCGGAGACAGCGGGGCGCAGCCCCCCGGCTCGGGCTCCCGGGCGGAGGGGCGTGTCCGCATCTGGGTGCCGGGACCCCCGCCCGCCGCAGGGTCCCACCCCGCCCGCCGGGCCGCAGCCGCAGTGCCGGGAGGGGCGGCCCCCCGGCCGGACTCCAGGACCGGGCCGGCCCACCCCGGTCCCCTCCCCGCGCAGCCGCCACGCGCAGCCCGGGCACCTGCCAGCCCTGCCCCGGGCCGGCCCCGCACACATACCCAGAACTCCCGCCGCCGGGGCTGCGGGCTCGCCCTCCGGCGGGGGCCTCTTGCCGCGCTCGCCCTCCAGGGACGCGCCCCCGGCGCCGGAGGCGGCCTCGGCCATGGCGAGGGCCGGGGCAGGACAGGGGCTGCGGGCGCCGGGGGGCCGCCGCCGAGCGCGCTGGAGGAGGAGACAAAGGCCGCGCCCGCCCGCGCCGGCCGCGGTCCCCGCGCGCGAGCGCTGCTTCTCGTCCCCGCCCGCGCCGAAACTCCAGTCTCCTCCCCTCCGCCCCGCGCGCGTCGCTCTCTGGTTCTCGTCCCCGCCCGTGGTGCTTTTCTGGTTTCCCTTCTCGCCCGCCCACCTCGGTCTCTGGGTCTCGTCCCCGCCCGCCCCGGAGCCTCGGAGGCTGTTTCCCCATCTGCGAAACCCCGGAACCCAGGGGCGCGGTTTGGAATCTGGGATGGGCCGAGATCAGGCTCCTGGTGGACGTGGGAGGGGGAGATTCCAGGTCGTAAGGACACGGACAAGCAGAACAGCAGGGATGCAAACGAATAATTGTACCAGGTCCGGCCGCAGGGCCTTTGCACCGGCCTTCCCCACCGCCTGGTCCACTCTTCAGCCCCTCCTTGCCCAGCTCACCTCTACTGCCCTCAGGATAGAACCTCCTCGGCGAGGACCCCCAATAGATTTGCCAGATTTAGCAAATCAAAAATACAGGCCTCCCAGGTAAATTTGAATTTCCGATAAGCAAATAATTTTATGTATGCCCCAAATACTGCATGGGACCCAGTTATACTTAACAATAATTGAAAGAAAAAAAAAGTTACTCGTGGGAAGCAGAAGTGGCTCGAGTGATTGAGCCCCCGCCTACCATATGGGAGGTCCGGGTTTCGGTGCCTCCTAAAGAAGATGAGCTGACTCCGCGAGCTGACGCAACAAGACACACAAGGAGGAAAACATAATGAGAGCTACCACAAGGCAGGGAGCAGAGGTGGCCCAAACAATTAGGCGCCTCCCTCCGTCCCAGGTTCGGTTCCCGGTGCCGCCTAAAAAAAAAAGGAAGACGAACAGACACAGCAAGTGCAAACAACGCGGGGGTGGAGAGAAATAAACTAAATCTTAAAGTAAAAGTTAGTCCTTACTTTTAGCCTCCACCGTCAGACTGGAAGCCAAGGGAGAGGCGGGACCTGTTCTGGGTCCCAGTGCCCGGCGACCAGTAGACGCCTGACGTATCCTTGAGACAGACGAAGCAACTCAGAGACCGCAAACGTCAAGGCTGGTCCCTGTTTTACAGATGGCAAGGTTGAGGCTGGGTCAAGAGCGCCCGCCCGCCCCGCTCAAGAACCAGAGAACCGACCGTGCGAAGGGGGCCCCCGAAAGGCCCCGCCCAGGATCCCACCCTCTGCGCCCGGGGCTGCGGGGCCCGCGCTGTCCCGGGTTAACCTGAAAGCCAGCCCGGGGCTCCGCTCTCTGCCCTTCGGGGTGCCAGAGACGCACCGGACACTCTCAGCTTTGCAAGGATCGGGGCTGGGCCAGAGCAGGGCCAGGGGAGCCCCCGCGGGGAGAGAGGGCTGGGCGATCCGGGAGGGCTCCCTGGAGGAGGTGGCGTTGGCCCCAGGCCTGGAGGATGGGTTTGTCAAACGAGGAAGGGCATCCGGAGGCCGAGGGGAGGCGGGAGGCAAGCTCGGGGCGAGGATTCCGGTGAAAGCAAGTAGGCTTCCGAAACCGGACAGACGGACGGACGGATGGAAGGCTGGACGAGTGGGTGGACTGACGGGTGGCCGGATGGAAGGGTGGCTGGGTGCTAAAACCGGCCGGCCTGCGGGGGGTGCGTTGGCGTTTTCTGCATCAACTTTGTATTGTTTTTGCAACTGTCCTGTAAGTTTGAAAATAATTTCAAAATTTACAAGTAAAAACGAAACAGCAAGTAGGGAGCTCCCCAGGGGCCCGGGCAAGATCCGCCCCGGGTCGGGCCGTGGGTTCCAGGGAGCCCGTCCCGCCCGGCTGCGCTTTTCTCCCGCGCCTCGTTTCTGGGCTCTCGGATCCCGGCCGCGCTAGGACCCTAAAACGCCGGGCTTTGGTTGCCGAGGGAACGCCATTTCGCTGCACTCCCCTGGGGCAGTCCCCTTCCTCTTTACCTTGCACCAGCCAATAGAAATGAAGATTTGCAGGCTGTGGGCGGGAGGTCTCCAGAAAGACCCAATGGCAGTCGAGAGTCGTCGAGCGTTTTGCCAGTCACGCCGCGGAGGGGGCGGGGCCTCCTGCCCGGACTTGAAGCCGCCCAGCCAGGACTGGCAGGCGGGTCGCGGGCTGTGACTCCATGTGGGGTCTGCGGAGCCTGCCGGCCCGGGCGGCACGCGGGCTTTGCAGGTGGGCCTGGTGAGGGGTGTCGGGGACCGGGAGTGGCATTGGGGGGGCGCGTGTGCTGTTTGGACCCCTAAACCCGCTCCCAGGGCCTGGGGACCCAGCTCCCTGCGGCAGAACCAGTGTCCAAGCTCCAATCTGGCCATCCCCCTGCCGCAGAGCCCCCAGCTCGGACATCCCGACCACCGAGCCCTCGATCTGCCAGCCAGTCTGCTGGCAGAGCGTCCCCGACGCGGTGACCCAGCCCTTCTCCCCCCAGACCGTCCACGCGCCAGGGCAGCGGCGCCCAGACCCCTGGCTCCGGCTCCACCATCTTCGCGCTGAGCTCCGGCCAAGGCCGCTGCGCCATCGCCGTGATCCGGACCAGCGGTCCCGCCAGCGGAGTCGCCCTCCGGAGCCTCACGGGGTCCGGGGACCTGCCCCCGGCCCGCAGCGCCTGCTTGCGTCTGCTCAGCGACCCCCGCTCAGGAGAGCCACTGGACCGCTCACTGGTCCTCTGGTTCCCAGGTGAGGGGCCCCGGCTCCTGAGCCTGCTGTAGCTCCCCATTACCCAACATCCCCCCTCCAGGCTGTGGCCTGCCTTGACTCTCATCTCCCCGCCCGCTAGGCCCTCGGAGTTTCACGGGGGAGGACTGCGCCGAGTTCCACGTGCACGGAGGCCCTGCTGTGGTCAGCGGCGTCCTGCAGGCCCTGAGTGAGTCGGTGGCCCTGGGTTCCAGGTCTGGCTCGCGTGGGCCTGTGGGAGGGACATCCGCTCCCTTCAGCCGCAGGGATCTCAGGCTCCCGGGCCTTCCTGCAGGTGGGGTGCCCGGGCTGCGGCCTGCAGAGGCCGGCGAGTTCACCCGGCGGGCGTTTGCCCACGGGAAGCTGAGCCTGACGGAAGTGGAGGGGCTGGCGGATCTGATCCACGCGGAGACGGAGGCCCAGCGGCGCCAGGCACTGAGGCAGCTGGACGGGGAGCTGGGCATCCTCTGCCGGGGCTGGGCGGAGGCCCTCACCACGGTGTGTGCCGGGCCCCCTGCCCACCACCCGGAAGACCCTCCTGCTTCTGAGCCCTCAGTCGGGTCCCTTAGGCAGCCTGGGCCTGGGCAGTTGGGGGGGGCCGAACCCTGCTGGCTCATACCACCTTCTGACTACCACACACCCCCCCAGGCTCTGGCCCACGTGGAGGCCTATATCGACTTTGGCGAAGATGACAACCTCGAGGAGGGCATTCTGGAAAGAGGTGGGGCCTGCCCAGATCGGGGACTGGGGTGGTCCCAGCCTCCCAGCCCCCTAAGTTCCCTCTCTCCCTTCTGCTTCCTTCCTTCCAGTGGACAGCACAGTGCAGGCGCTGAAGGTGGCACTGGGGGCACATCTGCAAGACGCAAGACGAGGGCAGCGGCTCCGTTCAGGGGCACACGTGGTGGTCGCGGGACCCCCCAACGCTGGCAAGAGCAGCCTGATGAACCTGCTCAGTGCGTGGGAGGGGGTTCAGGGCAGGGAGGAACTGAGCATCTGGGTCATGGGAGTTACATCCAGTGAGGGGGGAGCCTGGGGAGGGGCCGCTCACCTCCACCTATCCCCTTCCCCTGACCCCAGGCCAGAAGCCTGTGTCCATCGTGTCACCAGAGCCCGGGACCACCCGTGACGTGCTGGAGACCCCCGTAGACCTGGCCGGGTTCCCGGCGCTGCTAAGTGACACCGCGGGGCTGCGGGAAGGTGTGGGGCCTGTGGAGCAGGAGGGCGTGCGGCGGGCCCGCGAAAGGTGGGCAGCCCGGGGTGGCGGGATGGGCACGGGCCCTTCTGCCTTTCTCCTTGTCACATTTATTTTTCATTCATCCTGAATCAGAACAGCTGCTAGTTAGCTTTTCTGTGGCCCTCCCAGATCTGGAAAAGGCAGTTCTTTAAATTCCAGCCTCTGGCCCTTGGCTGCTCTTCACAGTGTCTACTCCGCCCCCTCGTGCTCAGTCCCACCCAGTGCCCTTAAGAGCTCAGCTCAACTCTGGGCTCACTGCTGAGGTAGCTCTCCTTCCTCTCCTAGGCTGGAGCAGGCTGACCTCATTCTGGCCGTCCTGGATGCCTCTGATCTGGCCTCCTCCTCCAGCTGCAACTTCCTGGACACCGTGGTGGCCCCCCTGAGAACCCAGCACCCCAATGGGAGCAGCCAGCGCCTCCTGCTGGTGCTGAACAAGTTAGACCTGCTGCCTCCTGAGGGTCCAGGCCCCAATCCAGACCTGCCCCCCCACTTGCTGCTGTCCTGCCTGACCGGGGAGGGGCTGGAAGGCCTGTTGGAAGCACTGAAGAAGGAGCTGGCAGCACTGTGAGTCCCCTTTGCCCACCCCTGTCTCCCTCCCAGTCTTGAGGCTAAGTGGGAGCTGAGCCACTGGCTTTGGGCACATCCAGCCCCTCAAGCTCAGTTTCTGTATCTGTGAGATAGGTTCAACTGTCCCCGTCTCGCCATCTCCAAGTGTGTTTGCGAAGGTCGATAGAGACCACGTCCTCTGTCTCTTCCAGGTGTGGGGATCCATCCACGGGTCCCCCGCTCCTGACGCGTGCAAGGCACCAACACCACCTCCAGGGCTGCCTGGACGCCCTGGGCCATTACCAGCAGGCAGGAGATCTGGCCCTGGCGGCTGAGGCGCTGCGGGTCGCCCGGGGCCACCTGGCCCGTCTCACGGGTGGAGGGGGCACTGAGGAGCTCTTGGATGTCATCTTCCGGGACTTTTGCGTGGGCAAGTGAGGGCAGTGGGCCCTGGGGGCACCATCTAGGGGTGGCCGAAGCTTGGACCCAGGCTGGGTGAACGTACGGAAGTCTGGAGGGATCCAGGAACAGCTCAGGACAACAAGAATCTCATCCACCCAAGAAAGAACTTGATCCCAAAGTGGGGGCAAGAAGCAGCTTCCTTGAGTAGTGAGCTCTCTGCTGTTGGTGGTAACCAAGCTGTAGCTCTCCACAAGTCCCCATTGGGACTTGCTGGGGGCTCAGGCCCCAGAGTGGGGCTGGAGGACATCCCTTTGGGCGCCAGATGCTGGGGGAGTCTGAGTGGAGTGTTGGGACGGGGTGGGGAAATCTCAGGATTAATTTGTTTCAGTTTTTAATTTATTTCACAAATATCAAAAAAACGTTAAAAGCTTCAATGATTCAGGAAGGTTTATACACGGAAATCTCCCCCACCCATTCTCTGGAGGTCATGGCTTAACATGTGTCTTTCCAGAACTTTCTGTACATGTTTGCCTACTTGTGGGTGCACCTGTAAAATGTTACTTTTGTCTTCCGTTTTGTACAGGAATTGTGTTGTGTTTATTTATTTTTAAAATCCATTTTAACCCCCCCCCTCATTTTTGCTGTTTTGCGTCCATTCGCTGGGCAACTCTCTGTGTCTGTCTCCTGCCCTCTCTTCTCATCCTTCTCCTCCTGTCTTCACTGGGATTCAATCCTGGGAACCTCCGGTGTGGGAGAGAGGCGTCCTACCGCCTGCGCCACCTCAGCTCCTAGTTTTTCGGCGTGTCTTATCTTGGCTCTCCCTTGCGTCACTCTCCTGCCATGTCATCGTCTTGCTGCGTGGCTCGGCGGACCCGGCAGCTCACCCACTTGCGGGGCCTGGCAGCCCGCGCACCTTCTATATTTTTCTTTATTTTTACCGGGAGGTCCCGGGGATCGAGCCCAGGTCCCTCCATATGGGAAACGGACGCCAAACCATTTGAGCCACATCCGCCCCTACCGTGTTGTGTTTATTGATCTACCTTTTTCAGTTCCACTTTTGAAACTGCCTCTTGTGTCTTCAAAGCTACTTGCAAAATCCACTCGTTCGTTCTCTCACTCCCACACTCAGCGAACACTTATCAAACACCTACTGTGTGCCAGGATTTGTACCCATTGTTTTGTTGACTCTTCCCAACAGCACAACAAGGTCAGTATTTTTGTTCCAGTTTTACAGTTGAGGAAACTGAGGCTCAGAGCTTTGTTATTCACGGATTCCATCAGTGAATTCACCTTCTCTCCAAAACGTATCCATAACCCCCAAAATCAATACCCACGGTGCTTTCACAGTCTTTTGCGCACATGTGCACGGCAGTGAAAATTTTGAATTGCCTGATGCACGTGTTCCCAGCTGAGGCGGAACAAGACAGGGCTCTGCTTTCTTATATCAGCTCTTGTGCCGGAAACGAGGGTCCTTTCCACATTCTATCTCGTGCCACGTTTCTCACATGTTTGTGCTTTTTGCTGGTGAGTTCACGACCCTGAGCGTGGTGCTGCAGTCCTCCTAAGCACAAGAAGGCTGCCATGTGCCTTCTGGAGGAAATACACATGTTGGAGAAGCTTCATCCAGGCATGAGTCAAAATTCACAATATATATGAACTAAGTCGCCTTTACACAGAAACGCAGTTAACACAACGCTGTGTATCGACTGGTTGGTAAAGACGAGGCGACCAGAGGCTCACGGGCACCTACCCCTGTATTTCCCCCCGGGAGCCATCGTGAATTCAGGATTCGGTGTCCGTGGAGACGGTAGAGAACATGACTACGGCGAATGACGAGAATTGGCCAGATGCCGGCGGTCCCCCAGCTTTGGGGTTCGCCCACAGCCGCTGGGGACAGGGGCAGCAAGCAGGCTGCACCCCGTTAGTCTGGTGGCTGCGGCATGAGTTGAAGATGAGAACGGACCTGGTCAGGGACATGTGGGCCGCCCAGTGGACGTGCTGTTTACACTGAGATCTGGTTGGTAAGAAGACAGTCAGAGGGAGGAGGCTGGGTGGTGCAGAGCATGTGAAAAGGTCCTGAGGTGGAAGCATGCCAGGCGCACTCGAGGAAGAGCCGGGTGGCAGGCGTTCGTTTTATCCGAAAGTTCTGGACGTGACGAGCCGGCAGAGGGCGCCTTGCCCTAACGGAGAAGGGGCCTGGCTCCGCTCTGCCCACCCAGGCCTGCTGCCCTGGACGGAGGCGGAAGCTGAGCCTCAAATAGGCACAGGCTCTTTTCCAGAACCTGAAAGAAAACGTTCCCCGCCCGAGTGGGTGCAGACGCAAGTGCTCTGGTTTCGGGGGGGGGCACAAGAGCAGAGGCCGGGAGGGGCCGGGGTGGGGGGCCTGCAGGGGGCTGCCCGGAATTTTCCCACCAACAACTCCTGGCAACCCCCAGCCCCATTTTTTTCACGGTCTTCTTTGTGATAGGTCACTCTGTTCGGCAGCTGGGGTCGCCCCCGAATCTGTATGAAAAGCCCCCCACTGTGAGCTGAGTGCATGGGATTTTTTTTTTTTTTTTTTTTGGAGGTACCAGGGATCGAACCCAGGACCCCGTACATGGGAAGCAGGTGCTCAGCCACTGAGCTACACCCACTCCCCTGGATATTTCTACTACGCCCGTTTTGCAGAAAGGGAAACTGAGGCCCAGAGAAGCAAGGCAACTTTGTGGGTCAGGTGGGAGGGTTGGTGACAGGGGCGGGGTGGGTAGGGAACTCTCTTTGGGCGGGGTGCCAGGCCCACCTGCCGCCCCCAGGCCCTGGCACACGGCTGGCCCGACGTCTTTGGCGACAGTTGCCTTTTTCCAAGAAGGGTGAGGCAGTTTGTGGAAAGCAGCCATGGGAATTATTTTTAGAGGGCACAGGAAATCCCCAAAGAGTCAGAGCCTCACTGGGCGGCTGGACTGCAAGGTCGGAGGGGGGCCAGCCCGATGGCCGAGGGCTCCCCGTTCGGTGCTCACCTTCCACCCTGGAGGTGCCCCCATGCTAGGGGAGCCTGAGCTTGACACAGACACCCTCAGTCCTGCAGGGTCAGGGCTGGCACTGGGGGACCCACAGGGAGAGCAAGGGCAGCATCCGGGAGGACTGCCTGGAGGAGGTGTCTCCAGAGTTGGGCCCTGGAGGAAGAAGAGAAGTTTGCCAAGCAAGGAAAAGGCATTCTTTTCAGAGGGCGCAGCACAAATAAAAGCTCTGTGACTCTTTAGTCTGAGAATTAAACATACAGGATGGCTGGAAACGAGCTTGGACTGTATGGGGCCCAAATGGGCTGAGGAGCTGGACTTTCTCCCAAAGGCAGTAGGGAGCCATGGAGGGTGTGAGCAGGAGAGGGACGTGGTCAGCTCCTATGACCAAAAGATCCTTCTGGAGCCATCCCAGGGCTGTTGTGCTGGTGGAGGCTGAGGTCCAGGAGCAGGAGAGCTGAGCTGGGGCCAGACCCAGGGGGCCGGTTGGAGGACACGCTCTCCTGGGCTACTCCAGATGTCAGAAACTGAGAAGCACCCATTGTGCCATGCCCGCGGGCCCCGACAGTTTACAATCATCACGGCCATTTGTCAGATGAGAAAAATGAGCCCAGGTTTGAACCCGGCTCCAGGACCCCAAATTCAGCCTCCCGTGTCCGCGGGAGTGGCCCCAGGATTCCGGCCCGCCTGCCGGGCCAGTGGGCTAAGCTCGGGGACGTCCTGCTTCCTTGGGGCCGCCAGCCCGGCCCGTCTGGGCAGCCTGGCTGACCCCCCTGGCCCAGCCTGGCGGAGCCCCAGCCGAGTGCTTCCTGCAGTGACCCTCTCTCGCCCGCATTTCCGCATCCCGGAAATATCGTTCCTTTGTCCCCGTTGACTGGCCTGTCCTAAGCGTGGCGCTGCCAGTCCCGGCTTCTTATGACTCACCCCCCTTCCCGTCCAGAGTCCCGGGAGATCGGTGGGGGGGTGGGGGGGTTAGGGGGACTAAGAGGGGAGAGAGACAAGCTGAGATTCTAGATCACAATTTTTAAGCCATTTTCCATTGGTCATCTGCTTCGTGGTCTTGTGTTCCATTTTTTCAGTTACAAGCGTCGGTACTCTGACACTATGCCATCCTCATTCCACAGGAACGAAGCCGCAGGATTGCAGCTGCCAAGTCCGCGGGTCTGTGCGTCTTTAATTTTATTAAATATTGCCAAACAAACATCTAGAAAGGGCACAACGTGTGTTTCCACCGGTCCTGCAGGAAAACGCTCTTTTCTCTGCATCTTCACCAGCAGTGGGTTTTATGGCTTTTTAATTGATTTTCCCAGCCTGCTGGGTGTGGCGTGATTTGCTTGTCCCTGGCTTTGGGCTAATTTAGTGCCATCGCTGAGCTGAGGCATCACAAAGGCTGCTTCTGGACATCCCATCCCAGAACAAAAGAAACGGCCAGGGACTTGGACCATGATTGCCTTCTGGAATCCTCCTGGCAAAGGGAATTTTCCGCAATCATTCTTAATATCCCGGGAATTCTTTGCCAAGCTAGAAAAACCCAAGCTGCAAATCGCTTTCAAACTGGGAATCTGGTTTTTAAAAGGAATCCTAAACGCAGCAGCGAGGGGAGCCGGCCCACGCTTTGCAGCCGTTTCATTAAGCCCTAGTTGGCTGTGCTTTTGCCGTAGGTATAGACCAGGGAGGTGTCTACGCCTTGGGGGATCCCCGTGTCCCCCCACGTTTGCTGCAGGTTGAGGGATCTCCCGGCCTGGGGAAGTTGCAGGGGAGGAGGGGCCCTCCAGCTTTCATCTTCTTTCTAGGCTTTTCCTGCTCGCTACCACATAGGAGTGTTTCAAAGCAGAAATCAGAACTGTACACTTTGAAGTGCTTTGCTAACATTTATTAAGTGCCGCTAACATTTACACGGGCCTCGGTGGGGGGGGAGGAACAGGGAAAGCCTCTCTCCCGGGGGCCAGTGGGTCTCCCCATATCCCTGGGCTGGACACTCCCTTGCCAGGGGGGAGCCTGGAAACTCTCAAAGCCGGACGGAGGTGAATGTCTTCCTGTTCTCACTTCCCCAGGCCTGGCCTGCTGGGTGTGAGGAAGTGGCGGGAGATAAGGAAGTGAGAAGGGTCCAGACGGGGGCAGGGTGGGGTGTGCAGGGATGTGGGGGAGGAGGTGCTGTGAGGGATTATTGGGGGGTGTCGGTGTGCTGTGGTGGGGGGCAGTGCAGGCGCCTGTCGCGGTGTGTGTGGAAGGTTGCCTAATCCGTGAGCTTCCCGGGGCTTCGCGGCTGCAGACGGGCCAATCAGAACCACCCCTCGATGTTCCGTGTTCGGAGCCGGGAGCCTCCTCAGCCACTGGGAAAGAAGGGATGGGGACAAACGCACAACACAGGTCAGACAGAGAGATGGACAAACCTCAGCAAGGTGGCCTGAAGAACCGGCCCCGCCTCTTGCCCCCCGGCCCCTCCTGGCTTCCAAGGACCCCACAGCCTCCTCCTGGCTTCAGCATCCCTCTTGCTTGAACCTCCCCACGACTGGGGGACTGGGGTGTCTTCCTTCCCATTGTACAGATGAAGAGACCGAAGTTCAGAGAGGCTCCCTTGTGTGCTCCAGGTTTCTGTTGCAGCCTGTGTGGCTCTTTGCAACACTCCCCAAGGTCCTGGGGGGTCCTGGGAGTTTGCCCCAAAGCTGCTGGCTCCCCACTGGCCCCTGACATAGGGCCTCAGTCTCTCTTTTGTCCACACCAAATCGACCAAAGACCAGCCCCTCACTCACTCCCAGGAGGGTTTCTCTAATGGGCCTGCTCCTGTTCACACACCTTCCATGGCTCCCCAGCACCCCAGGGCTCCACCTGCTCCTGCCCTGCTCGGCCTTTCCTGCACGGACCCAAACCACTACCAAAGTCCCAAATGCCACAAAATCCCAAGAGGCCCCCAAACTACTTCCACCCCACCCTCCCGGGCCTTGCATGAGCTCTTCCCGCTCTCTGGAATGCCCAGCCCCCTCCTGAGCCTGGCAAAGGTTCTCAGGAGGGGTCAGGGGTCGGGCAGAGGCTGTTTCCTGGTGGGGGAGGCAGGCGACCTGCAGCCAAGTCCCACTTCCGCTGCCCCCTCCCTTCCTTCCCCAACTCTTCCCTGGGGCCCCAGCAGCCTCACGTTCCTTGCCTGGCCCTGGGGCCCCTTCCTGAGCTCCAGCCTCCGTCCCTGGCCGGGATTCATCCAACTCCCAACTGAGCCCTGACGGACATTCGTCACCAACCCCTGCCTTCCAAGCCTGCAAGGGAGGGTCGCCCCGCTTCTCAGGCAAGGAGACGGGGTGGGGCTTTCTGGACCCAGCACCCCGCCTGGCTCATAGACACGGGGCCGATGAAACACACGCATCCCAAAGGCGAGAGAAACGAACTTGAATGAGCACTCGCCGCCACGTGCCCGGCTCCGAATCCACAGCCCAAGCTTTTCACCTGGCGAGTTCTGCAAGTCCAGCTAGGGCCTTTATTTGTCTCTGCAGCTACTGTCTGGTCTTACTGGCATCTCGATACCTTGAAGTCCGAAGGGCACCTGTCTCACCAAGTCAAGGCAGGCCTGTGTGCTTGCCATCAGGAGAAAACGACTTGCCGAGCCCTGGGCCCGGGCAAGGAGGCCGCAGGGGTTAGGGGGGCACCAGCCAAGCCTATCTCAAAGCTCAGGAGCACTAAGACGGAATCAATTCCCCCACTCCAGAGGTTTGGAGAGATTCCACTCTGGGCCTCTGACTGCCCCTGAACCGCCACGTCAAAAACTGAGATGTGATTCTGGGGTCTGCAAGAGGCTGAATGAGCGAGCTGCGGCCCCCGTCCTCTCGTCCCCGGCCCCTCTCGGGGGGGCACTGGCCCCGGCTGGAGCCGAGAGGCCCTTCCTGCAGAGAGAAGCGGGCAGGGCCCCAGGCCTAAGTGTGCATTGTTTTCTCGGCAGGAGGACGTCAGCTGGGGGGTAAATATGTCAAGAGCTTCCCTAGTTCTCGGCTGGGAGCCCGGGCTGGCCCTGACTTGTCGCCATGTGACTGCAGCTGGCTACTTCCCTGGAGCCTCCATTCCCTCCTCTGAGAAATGGGGTAATAATAGAACCGCCTTCCTCACTGCGAAGGCTTTGGGCCAAGAGGGAGAAAGGAAAATCGTCGTGTTTGCTGGGAGCGGGCCCATCTCCAAACCTCTCGCCTCCCTCCCTCCGGGCTGCCCGAGGCTAAGGGTTTTCTCCCAGTCAGAGCCCTGCCGAGTGACGTGGGGCAGCTCTGTGAGGGGGTGAGCTCCCCATCGAAGGGGGTATGTAAGAACAGGCATGGTGGAGCTGGACCCAGAACCCCTTGGAGCTTTGGTGGCAAAGCCTTTGAAGTCTATTTGGCCCAAAATCTGGGGTCAAGCCCCCCTCTGCCCCCGAGGGCTGCCTGCTGGTGAAAAGGTCCAAGCACTTCAGACAGGCAAATCGGGGGGTCAGGGAGCTCTGACGTAAGATCCAGGTGCCTCCCGGGCCTCGGAACCTAACCTAAAATGGGAGCGCCCACCCTGAGCTGTCCCGGTTGGAGTAGCCGTGACCCTGGAGAGAACTTGGGGGCGTCACGGGGACGGGGGCCGCAGTTAATATTTCCAGGACGCACGGGCTGTCGCTGGACGTGTGACCGGACTCTGGGTGGGACAGGGCCGCGGCCCGAGCGGGAGCTGGACGCCCTCGACGCGCCCCGCTGAGGCCCCCGGCCCCGCGTGGGCAGCGCTGTACGGTTTTTGCAGACTAAGGCTCAGCGGGGTGGTGTGAGGGGCCCTGTGTCCCTCTCTGCCGGCCCTCGGACCCTCCTCCCCCCAGCGCAGCCTCTGGGCCTCTGCGCCTGCTGTTCCCACCGCCTGGAACATCCCATGCTGGTTCCTCATGGCCCCCCAGCTCCAAGGCCCTCCTTGACTGCTGTGGGGTGACTGTGTCCTCCCCCAAAAAAGATGCCTCAGAACTTGACCTAATTTGGAAATCGGGTCGTTTCCGACGGGATTAGCTAAAATGAGGCCGAGCTCATCGCGTAGGACTGGCGTCCCTCTAGGAAGAGGACATCTGGTCACGGGCAGCGTCCAGGGTGAGCACGGTGCAGACACCCCGGAACCACGGCGCGGAAGACGCCCCGAGAGCCGCGGACGGAGCGCAGCCTCCAGGACGGCGAGACAGTCGGCGCCTGTTGCTTTAAGCCCCCCCGGTTTGGGGTTATGGCCGCCCCTGGTGGGCTCAGCCACTTGCCCACCTGGAGTATGACGCGCCCTGGCTGGGCCACCATCTGGAAAGTGGGGGTACCCGTGGCCCACTTAGTAGGGTCGTGAGGGGCAAATGAGCTCATTGTGTCAGATGCTTGGAATTGTGCGGCGCTCACAGTTCGGTGCCTAATAATTGTGGGTTCTTGGCAGCTCTTGCTGTCCCGACACGTTTATTGTCGGATTTGCCCCACAGTCTGGGAATCGATGGGTTTGTCTGGGTGACTGTTGTGTCCTTTGGGCCCAGCACAGGGTCTGGTATACAGTAGGCACTCAATTAGGGAAGGAGTAAGCATGAGATGAGCCTCCCTCCACCCCCAGCCCTGGTCCCAGCCTCAGCGCAGCCCCCGCCCCAGGGCCTCACCTGAGTGGGGACACAACCGCGTGGCTTGCAGGGAGCTGCTGGGACTCTAGGATCCTCCTCTTGAATTCCTCCAGGCTGGCTGGGTCTGCGGAGAGAAGGACTGGGTCAGGCTGGCCTTCCTGCCCCAGCAGTGCCTGCCCGCCCCTGGGCTGGGGAGGGGCGCAGGGAGGCAAGAGGCCTCCCGTCCCCTGGCCCTGAACTCTGTCACTCACCGATGGGCGGGGGGTTGGCGGCAGGGCCCACAGGTCTCGGAAAGGGAATCGGCTGTGACTGTGGGAAGAATGGAGGGGTGTTGGCGGGAGCCGGGGCCCCTGAGCTCAATTCCAGGGAGGCCCCTGCTCCTCCATGTCCTGTGCGGCCCAGACACACGGCCGCTTCCCAGGACACACCCAATAACAGACATACAAACCCCTGTTCCGGCCACGAGTTCTCAAGGAACTTGGGGGCTTCGGTGACTGGCTTCCTTTGGCGGCCCTCAGGGACCCCACTCCATGGCCCCAGGCCCCAGTGCCCCTCCCCGGCCGAAGCCAACCCACTCTGTAAACCAGCTCCAACCTGATCCTAAATGCCCCAGACAACCAAATCCCCCCAAAACCTGAAATCCAAGCCAATTCAGGACCCAACCGTAGCCCTAAAATCTGATCTCACCTTAAAAAAAAAAGAAACCTGCCTTAGAATCAAGCTAACCTTGTGCCTGAACCACAGCTTTAGATTTAACTGTGGACCCAACGTCATCCCCTGGACCCCATTGCTATGAAAAGTCCCACCCCAGCTCCATTTCCCCACCCCACCCACAAATACCTTCTCAGCGCCAGGTCCAACTTTCTGCTGGATGCATGACCAATCCAGCTTCCACCCTAAACCCTTCCTCGCTCCCAGTCCCAACCCCAAACAGCGCCCCAATCCTATGGAGCCCAGACCTTTACCCCAAAGCAGCCCTCGGCCCACCAGGCACCCCCAAACCACCTCAACCCAGCCCCACCCTGAGGTCAGATTCTACAACATCTTCTACTTTATTCCCAGCCTTGACCTTCACCCCAGCTGCAACCCTGTGTTCCCCTAATTCTTTGATTCAAATGTATCCCATCTCCAGCCCAGCCCCAACCCTAAACCCAACCCAGACTCAACTCTTAACCCATTTTCAATGCCTGTCCCAATCTTAATCCCAATGAAATCCCAAATTCACCCTTAGCCCCACATGTCTCTCCACCTCTGAACCCACCAGCAACCTATGCCTAGCTGAGTCTCAGCCCAGCCCCAAGGCATTTCACAGCCTGGATTCACCCCTCACTCAATGTTAGACCTCACAGCCACCCCACACGCAGCCCCTGACTCAACTTTCAATCTTTTCTCACAGCCCAAACTCCAAACTCAGTCTCAATTCTAAGAGTAAGGAAATCCTATTGGAAACCTAATCTTAACCCAAACCAGTTCTAGTTATAGCAGTCGCCAAAAACCCAGCTCAGCACAGCTCTAAACACGTGTCCGACATCCACCCTAACCCCAAGACACTCCCAACCCAAACCCAGCACCCCCTAATGCTTCAACTCAAATGCACCCCAACTCTGAGCCCAACCCCAATCACGAACACGACCTTCAGGGACTCCCTAATCCTACTCCTGAACCAACTTGACACCCACCAGCCATCCTAAGCTCAACCCAGCCTCAACTCTTAATCCTTCCTCAATTCTGTTCCCAATTCCAAACTCCACTCCAATCCTAATGCCAATAAAATCCTAAACTAATACATGACCATAATCCTAAAGCCAACTCTAGACCCGACAGCCACCTACATGTGACCCCAGACTCAATTCTAAATCCATTCTCAATGCCTAAACTCACCCCAATCCCCAAAGCAATCAAACTCCTTGAACCCCCCCTTCCCCAATAGCCACCCACCCCCCTCAACTGTAGGCTTACCCCTTCTCCCTTTTCAATGCAGAGCCCCATTCCAAACTCCACCCCCATCTCAGGTGAGTCTTAACAAACCCTGCCTAGACCCAGAAGCCAGCTCAACCCCAACTCCAAGCCCAAGGTCAACATCACCACCAGCTTGACCTCCAGACCCAACCCAATGCAGCCCAGACCTGGGGCCAGTCGCCCACCTTGGCCTTGATGCAGGTTTCCAGGGCAGAGTTGCTCACAGCCAGCTGCACCCTGAGCTGCTCTGCCTCCTGCTTCTTCTCCTCCAGCTCCTTGGCCAGCACGTCTCGCTCCTTCCGCAGCGCAGCCTTCTCCTCCAGAGCCAGCTGGGTCTGCCGGGAGCATTCTCCCTGGAGCTTGGCCTCCCGGCTCTGAGCCTCCTTCTCCACCTTCTCCTTGGCCTCCTGGCTGGCCCGCAGACTCTGCTCGGCCTCCAGCTTCTGGCGCTGGAGGTCCGAGTTCTCCCGGGCCACACGCTCGATGCCCGCCCGGAGGCTCCTGGCCAGCTCCTCCACCTTGCTGCTCATGAGCGTGGGCATGTGGTCACAGCTTCTGCGGATGGAGGCCACTTCGGTGCCGATGGGGTGATAGGGGCTGTAACTCAGGGCATCGAGGGTACGTGGGATGATGGAATCCCTCCACAGGGCTCGCAGGTCTGCCTCGAACTTCTCCTTGTCCAGGGGCAGGCAGAGGGCTTGCACCTTCTGCAGCCGCTCCTCGGCCAGCTGCCGTTCCTGGCGTTGCTGTTCCTGCACCTTCCCACACTGCACCAGCTGCTCCCCCAGCACGCGCTTGCCCAGCTCCAGGGTTTCCTTATCTTTGGTGCATGTCGCCTTCTCCTTGGCCAGCTCCGTCTCCAGCGTTTTGGACTTCTGGCCCAGCAGGAGGAACATGGCTGAGGACAGGGGAGGAGAAGACCCAGGATGGCTCGCAGCTGCTAAGAGCAGCAGGTGGGGAGTCCCCCAGCCCAGCTTCCAGAGCCATCTTACTCACCGTTGCAGCTCTTGTTGTTCTCCTTGAGATTATCTTGGCATTGCTTCTCGCTCAAGATGATGGCGGCCATGTACCGCAGATTGTTCTGGTCGATGGCCTAATGGATGGGGGACATGGGGTAGAGCTCAGGACCGAGCTCCTGCAGGCTCCCCTCCCCTGGGCTTCCCGGGCTCTTGCCCCGATCAGGCATCTGGGTTGGCCAGTCGGCCCACTTGACATTTGGTCTTCAAAAGCTCTCGTGATTTACAAGAGTCAGCAATCAAAAGCATGTAGTACTGATGCGTGCTACAACACCGGAGAACCCCAAAAAACACTGTGCTCCCATTTGGTCAGTTGATTTTTTTTCTTTTTTTTTTTTTTAGGAGGCACCAAGGATTGAACTGGGATCTCGTATATGGGAAGCAGGCCCTCCGCCAGAGCTACACACGCCCCCAGTTGGTTTTGTTTTTTGTTTATTTTATTTTATTTTATTTATTTATTCATTTGTCCCCCCCTTGCTGCTTGTGCTCGCTGGGTCAGCTAACCACGCCGTGCGGGCGGGCTTGCCTTCACCAGGAGGCCCCGGGAACCGAACCCAGGGCCTCCCACATGGTAAACGGGAGCCCTACTGATTGAGCCACAGCCGCTTCCCTCCCAGTTGGTTTTTGACAAGGCTGCCAAGGCAATGCAACGAGGCAAAGATAATTATTTCAACAAATGGATATCCACATACAAACAAGTGAAGTTGAAACCCTACCTCACACCATATACAAAAATGAACTCAAAGTAGATCAAGGGGGGAAGCGGCTGTGGCTCAATCAGTAGGGCTCCCGTTTACCATATGGGAGGCCCCGGGTTCGGTTCCCGGGGCCTCCTGGTGAAGGCAAGCCCGCCCGCAGGGTGTGTTTATCTGACCCAGTGAGCAAAAGCTTCATGGGGGGTATAAATTAATAAATAAATAAAATATTAAAAAAAAAAAAAAAAAAAAAACAAAGTAGATCAAGGACCTAAATGTAAGTGCTAAAATCACAAAGCTCTTAGAAGAAAACATAGGCTCAAAGCTCCGTGATCTTAGATTAGGTGACGATTTCTTCAATATGACACCAAAAATACACACAGAAGAAAAAGAAATGGACGCATTGAACTTCATGAAAATTAAAAACATTTGTGCTTCAGACGACATTGTCAAGAACCTACGGGAACGGATGTGGCTCGAGCGGTTGAGCGCATGCTTCCCGCATGAGAGGTCCCGGGTTTGATTCCCGGTGCCTCCTAAAAACAAAAAAAAGCAAACAGGGAAACGGATGTGGCTCAAGAGGTTTGGCATCCGTCTACCATATGGAGAGACCGGGGTTCGATCCCTGGTACCTCCCGGTGGAAAAAAAAAGCAAACAACAAGCAAACAAATGAAAAAACCAACTCGGGAGCCGATGTGGCTCAGTGGTTGAGCGCCGGCTTCCCACATATGAGGTCCCAAGGCTCAATCTCTGGCCCCTGGTACCTAAAAAAAAAAAAAAAAACAAAAAACAAAAAAACTACAGCAGCTTTAATTAAAAATATATATGTATAAAGAGACTATCAAGAAGGTGAAAAGACAACCAACAGAATGGGAGAAAAATTTTGCAAGTCATCTCTGAGACAAGGGATCTCTATCTGGAATATATTTTAAAATCTCCTACAACTCGACAATAAAAAGACAACTGAATTTTTTGAAAAGTGGACAAAGGATCTGAATAAACATTTCTCCAAAGAAGATATACAAATGGCCAATAAGCACACAAAAATATGCCTGACCTCATTAGCCATCAGGGAAATGCAAATCAAATCCACAAACCCAAACCACTCCACTTCCTCTAGGATGGTTTTGACAAAAAAGACAAATAATAATGAGTGTTGGTGAGGATTTGGAGAACTCAGAACTCTCATATATTGCTGGGGGGAATGTGATACGGTTCAGTCACTTTGGAAATCAGTGTGGCGGTTCCTCGAAAGGTTAAATATAGAGTTCCCAAGTGAGCTAGCAGTTCCTCTCCTAGGTACACGCCCTAGGGAAAAGAAAACACACGTCCACGGGTACAAATGTTTGCAGCAACATTATTCATTATTGCCAAAAGATGGAAACGACCCACATATCCAACAGCTGGCAAAAGGATAACTAAAATGCCATCCATTCGTACAATGGAATATTATTCAGCCGTAAAAAGGAATGGAGGGAAGCGGCTGTGGCTCAAGTGGTTGAGCTCCCGTTTACCATATGGGAGGCCCCGGGTTCGATTCCCGGGGCCTCCTGGTGAAGGCGAGCTCGCCCCTGCGTGGTGCGGTGAGCTGACGCAGCGAGATGACCCAACAAAGGGAGACAAACAGACACAGAAAAACACACAGCGAATGGACACAGCGAGCACAAGCAGCAAGGAAGGGATAAATACAAGAAAAATAAATTTTTGAAAAAAGGAATGGAGTTCTGATACATGGTGACGGATACATGGAAGACATGTTGAGTGAAAGAAGCCAGACATGAAACGCCAACTATTGTCTGATTCCACTTGTATGAAATTCCAGAATAGGCAAATCCATAGAGCAGGGGCTCTTAAACCTTTTTTTGCCCCATGGACCCCTTTGCCAGTCAGGGGAAAACTACAGAGCCCTTCTCCGACTGTAGAGGCAGATAATTTTATGACACTCAACTAGCGTCATGTCTAACAACTACCGTAAATAGGAAGTATGGATGAGTGTAAGTGATTTTTGGAAACATGCAATAACTGTATTGTGATATGAAGTGAATACTGCTGTAATGTATTGCCTATATTCATAAGTGAAGGAAATGCTAGATTTCAGTTAGAGGTCAGAGAAAATAAAGATAATAAGCTGTTTTTTTTTTCAATTCAAGCTCAGGGACCCCCTGAAATCTGTCCATTGGAGGTCCGTGGACCCCTGGTTAAGAATCCCTGTCATAGAAGCAGAAAGCAGATCGGGGATTACCAGGGACTGGGGGAGGGGCAATGGGGGGTGATGGCTGATGGGGATGGGTGCTTCTTTTGGGGTAATGAAAATGTTCTGAAATCGATTAGACTAAACACCATGGAATTGTGCGTTTTAAGTGGGTAAATTGCATGGTAGATAAGCAGCAATAAAGCTGCTTTTTTATGTTTACTTATTTATTTTTAATTTAGGAGGCACCGGGGATTGAACCCGGGACCTCGCACGTGAGAGGCAGTCGCTCAACCACCGACTGCATTTGCTCCCGATAAAGCTGCTTTTAAAGAAAGTTTTTTTTTTTCACGGTCTAACAAGACTTTGCCTTTCAGAGTCTCAAATGGAACCCTCAGCCCAAATACAGCGAGTAAAGATACGAGGGGGGTTTGTCTTTCTGAAGCGCCTCTTCCTTTCCTCCTTTCCCCGCTGGCCCTGAGGTGATGTCCCCTGGGCAGAAGCGGAGGACAGAAGTTGCTAGTGAAGCTCCAGCAGCTTGTTTTTCAAAAGATTTACCCACAGTCAGGGAAGAGCTGCCGATGTGAACAGTGAGCAGGGCTCACGCATGAAGCGAAAAAGAGGTTTTGGTCGGGTTGGAGCAAGTGATAAGAAAGGGGGTGCAGATCCTGCTCCCCAGCCGCTCCCGGGGAGCCCTGGTTATCTTGTCCGCGGGGTCAGGGTGCCCGGGGCTCAGGGCCAGAATTTCAGTCACATTTGTAGAAAACGTAAGAAAAAGCCTATTTCTAGCCCAGCCAGGACTGGGGGAGAGAACGAGGCTCCTATTTGCTGGGGTCAGAGAAAGGGGAGCTGCCGTGGCTGGGGGGGGGCAGCGGGGCGACTCCCCACCATCAGGGGCCACCTCCCGGGGGGTCAGCGTGGAACCCGGGGGCGGGGGTCGTTGGGGAAAATGCTGAGGGGTTCTAGACAAATTTTGTAACTTAAAGGGAAAAAAGTAGCGGTTCTCAAATGGTAGCGTTTGGAAGATGCAGGATTCTTAGGTTTTTAATATGATGAGGTCGGGGGCAGGATTCTGGAATGTGGGTGTGAATCGAAAACGTGATAATCCAGGCAGAGGGGACCAGCTTGCCCCAGGATCTGAGGGGGAGACCCAGCCCTGCCCTGGGAGTCTGAGGGGGGAGGCACAGCACTATCCTGGCAAAGTCTGAGAGGGGAGACCCAGCCCTGCTCTGGAGTCTGAGGGGGGAGGCACGGCCCTGCCCTGGGGTCTGAGGGGGGAGATGTGGCCTTGTTCTGGGGTCTGAGGGGGGAGG
>JAKSZT010032673.1:442883-456684 GCA_026826555.1 Tolypeutes matacus | reverse complement strand
GGGTCTGAGGGGGGAGGCACGGCCCTGCCCTGGGGTCTGAGGGAGGAGACACAGCCCTGCCTTAGGATCTGAGGGGGCAGGCACAGCTCTGCCCTGGGATCTACAGGGGGGCAGTGCACTTCCTTCGCATCCAGGGGGCACGCCTGGGTAGTCTGAGGCCCCAGTGCTTTCCTTCCCCCAGCCCCCAGCCCCCGCTGGCCAGGAAACCTCTTGTAGAGGAGGCCCCCCTCACCCCTGCCCTACCCACCTCCCACCCAGTCCAACCCAGACCTGAAGGGAGGCCCCCACACACCCCCTCCGCGGCCCTGGGGGAGGGGGCCCCTTCGGAGGCCGGCTGTCGAGTGTGCCTGACACCAAGTGGGGCATGAGGGGGCCGCGGCGTCTCCACACGACCCCCGGCTGCCACAGCCCCCCTCCGCCTCCACTCTGTCCTGGAGAAAAGCCGCCTCCCGGCTCAGACCTCCGTGTGCTCATCGGCAAAAGGGTTTGCCAAATCCTCCCTGCGTCCGAGCCCTCGAGGACGACCAGCTCCAGGTAAACAGGGGCAGTTACGACGGCTGAGCCAATCACCCCCCCGTTGGTTCTCCCTTTATCTGGAAGGAGCCGGGACATCCTGGGAGCTAGGTGGGGATCAAGGGCTTGGGGGCGCCAGGTAACATAAGGGACGCCCAGTTAAGCCGAATCCCAAGCTAAACAGCAGAATAATAGCTATTTTCTTTTTTTAGTATAAGTCTATCCCAAACGTCGCGTGGGATAGACTTACACTAAATATAAATGTATCTATGTATGCCATGCGCATCTCTGCGTGGGGGCTGCGGCCGCCCCTGCCTCACGGGGGCTGGGGGCGGCGGCGTGCCCGGCCCGGGGCCCCCCTCACCCGGTCGGCCTGGCACTGGCGGAAGCTGGCGTTGATGCGCTCGAGGTCGCGGCGCGCGGCCAGCAGCATCTGCATGACGGCGTCCCTGGCGCGCGCGGTGAGGTTGAGCTCCTTGGTCAGGTTGGCCCGGGCGGCCGTGAGGCCCAGCACCTGGCCGTAGAGGCCATCGGCGCGGCGCTCGGTGGCCTGCAGGCTGGACTCGGTGCCCACGTGCACGTTGCCGTAGGCCATGAAGAGCGCGAGGCCGAGGATGATGAGGAACTGGATGAGCGAGGCGAAGAGGAAGAAGTAGCGCAGGTAGTACCAGCAGCCGCGCGCGCCGCGCCCCGCGTCCCGCAGCCCCCGCGCGTAGGGCCCGCTGCGCTCGGCCGCCAGCCCCATCTGCTCCCCGGGCCTGCCCGCTGCCCGGGCACCGCTCGGCCGGCTGCTCAGCTCTGGGCGGCGGCTGCCCCTCTGGCCCCCGCCGCCAGGGGAGTGTTTATATTACGCCTCTTAATACTTCCCCTGCCTGGCTCCTTCCTGGACGGGAGGAAACGGGGGCCGCCGGTGATCACGACACCCCCACCCGGGCCAGCCAGCGGGGGGGGGGGAGGGCAGGTGGCGGGACAGCCAGGGCCTCTCTGATTAACGCCAGGGCGGGGGGGTGGGTGACCGGCCGGGGACTTCCAAGGCCTCTCGGAGCCTCAGTTTCCCCCCCGTCCTTGCTCCGTGCTGGCTCGGGCGTATTAGCTCATTTGATCCCCTGTCCCTGGCCTCCCCCCATGGCATGGAGAAGGAAACTGAGGCACAGGGAGACGAAAAAGGGACTGGCTCCAGGCCCCGTGGCTGTGAGGGTGCGGAGAGCTCTGCACCCCGGCTGGCCCAACGAGATGACACGGGCGGGCATACAGTCGGCGCCCAATGATTAGCAGAGGGCTGATCTCAGAGGGCGGCGCGCTCTGCGGTCCCCACTCGGTGCCCAATAAGTGCCTCAAGACAGCAGCAGGCAGAGCGAGGGGCTTGAAGGCCGAAGGGGCTCTGCCTCTTTGTGCCTCGGTTTCCCCCTCTGTCGGACAGACGCCGTGGGAATGTGTTTGCTGCTGTGACCATGAGTCCCTGCTGGCAGCTTCATTTGGGAGTGCAGGGAGATGGTGAAGGGAAACTGCTGGACTGGGGGGGCCCTGAATTGTGAGCCCACACAAGAGCCCTCTGGGAACACCGGCGAGCATGGAGGAGATTTCTAGGTGCGTCTCCCTGCCCCGTCCCCCAGACCCAGGTGCTCCAGGGAAACCCCTGCTTTTTGCTCCATGCTGGGTTTTGCTAGCCGCCCCCTCAAGGGACCTCAGGCTTGGGAAGGCAGAGTGGACACAGGCACCCCCTAGCCCAGTGGGATCAGGGCTGGGCCAGAGGGAGACAGGGCAGGGGTCAGGGGAGACGTCCGGACCCTGGCTAACAGTAAGAGTGGGGGCGCAGGAGATTGAAGGCCGGAGCTTGGGGACCCCTCGCCACGGAGACCCCTGCTCCCCTTAGCCAGGGTGAGGTAGTGGGCAAGGGGAAGTAGGTAATGGGGGGTTCCCTCCAAGGTGGTACCGTGGGGAGGGGGTAGGGCTGAGAAGGAGGAAGTTCCCAGGGGGAGGCAGGAAACCACCGTCTGACCTTTGGCCTTTGCAGCTACCCTGCTGATTCCGGACCCTTGTTGGGCAGGGGGTGGGGATGGGCTGGGGGCTGCAGATGGTGCCTGAGCAGCTGTTTTTCTGAGCCCCAGGGCAGGGTGGGAGGAAGGCATCTGCGGTACCAGGGGCAGCAAATGGGGAGTGAATAAATGGTTAAGATGCAGAGCTTAGCGGTTAAGTTCCACGGTGCCACCCTCCGGCTGTGTGACTTTGGGACTGAGCCTTCCTCCCTCTGAGTCTGAGATTTCTTCTGACTACAACGAAGGCCACAGGCCAGCTGTGGCGCCCTCGCCACAGTACCTGGCACACACGCGGCCTGAATAAATGGTGGCAGTTTTTTTTTTGAAGGTGGGAGAGGCTGGCTCCTGCAGGTGTTCTGATGCCAGGCTGAAGATCTGGGATACGGCGGCAGGGCAAGGCCACGCTGGGTGCCTGCCCACAGCTTCTGGCGCTCCGGGCCTGTGGGAGCACCAGGGATGAGGGGGGCAGGACAGGGGTGGTGAGAGCTTGGGTAGAGGGGTCCAGTGGAAAAGCTTAGGCAGAGGATGGCACTCGAGCGAACGCTGGGAGGCGTGACAGTCTTGGTATTTTCTTAAGATCCCAGCTATTCTTCACAATATACTGAAAGTATTTCATATATGGATGCATAAATGTATCGTCTGTTGACAAGAAAAAGAAAGGCGACTCTAAACTCCCAGAAAACCAAAAAGCCACCTTTGACCTGATTGTGTTGAAGTGCTACAATTTTGATTAATTACCAGAGTGTCAAACCAAGAATTTTAAACATATACGCTAGTGTAGTTTGTTTCAAGCTCAAAACAATATTGTTTCTTTTTGGCCATGTTATCTCACATCTTTGTTTTGTGATGTTTTATTTTTGAATAACCTTTTTAGCTAGTTTTGCTGTTGCTTTTTTTTTTTTTTTTTTCAGATGGAAACTTGTTCCATCTGGCTCAACATCTCTGAGAGCTGTCGATTCCTTTTACCTGCTATTTAGGTTTTCACCACAGACATTACCATAATAATTTCAGTGAGTATTTATATTGCTCCCAAGTTTTTGTTTCAGTGAACAAAACAAGATTTGAATCAAATCTCAACGAACGAAATGACTGCCTCCTGAAGCCGGGGCGTTTTGCATTTTGCCAGCAGATACCAGTTTGTCCTACAGAAGACATTGTTCCCATCCACAGCCTTGCCAGCCATGTCTAAAATACCTAAAACAGGTTTTCTGAAAATGTTCTGCCTGTATCCCTTGCCAAGAGGGAGGAGGCAAGCGACTTCTCCATGGATTCACATGAGGTCAAACGTGTCGGCCCTGCCCTCTCCCTGATGTGTGTTTGGTTTTTTTCCTGAAAACAATTTGTCATGTTTACAGGAAATTTTGCTCACGAATCCCTCCGAATTCCCTTGGAGGGCATCACAAAATCAGGCTTCGTTTGTTTTTTTTGTTTTTTTTTTAACTTTTTTTTTATATATAAAAAAAATGTATTATGGTATCCCAGATAGAACACAATTTTCCCCATTATAAGCACTTGCAATTATGACAATCAAATGGTGCTAATTACACTCACCATTTTGTGCTCCCATCACCACCATCCACCACCAAAACTTTTCCATCACCCCAAACAATTCTCCATGCCCTACCCCCACCCCTGTCCCCAGTACCCCACAATCTACTGTCTGTCCAGACTTCGGTTTTAGCCGCTTCCCTAAAGCTACTTTAAAACAAAAACAATTTAGTTGTATTTGTTCATTGGGCAGAGAAGGGAAAACTGTCACTACCTGAAAATTGAAACTGAATCCCGTGGAAACACAAGGTTTGAAAAAAACCCTCACAGAAGTTTAGGAAAGTCCTTAAAGAAATGCTATTTCTGGCGAAGAAAAATTTCAATAAAGTTCATAAAACCCTCCACTTTTATTTCAATATATTTCATTTTTTTGTTAAATTGAAGTGAAATGAACTTCTGTGGTGATGGAGATGACCCTCTGGGTGGGGTGGGGGCAGTGCTCCACTCTGACCCCAGGTCCCACTCCCACCTTCCTGCTCACATACCTCCCATAGCTCCCCATTGCTTTCTACCGCCTAGGACTGATTTTCAGGGCTCCAGTGGGAACGGTCAGGAAGGAGCCATGGACCCCACATCTGCACGGTGAGGTGGTCTTACGTAGGCTCTGGGTGACTCCAGAAGGAGGGGCTGTTTCCTGCTCATATCCTGAGTTAGGACAGTCTTGGGGGCGTCTCAATTCCCCACCCCGAACCCCAAGCTCCGGCCCTCTGCTGGATCTGCAGGTTGCAGCCGCCCCCTGCTGGCCCGTCATAGGACGCAGGGGCTGGACACCTCCCACCACCCAACAGCCTCACCTCTTCCCAGGGCAGTGGTCTCCAGAGCCCCTCTCAGATGAAGCCCCCTGATCAGGCACCTCCAGGTGGGTGGGTGGATAATGAGCAGGACTGGCAGAGGGCGAGATCAGATTTCCAAGGGCTACACCAGCCTCTTAGGGATTTTTTTTTTTTTTTTTAGATGGTACCAGGGATTGAACCCCGGACCTTGTACATGGGAAGCAGGCACTCAACAGTGAGCTACATCCACTCCTCTCTTTGGGATTCTTAAACACAAATTTTAATGTTTTTAAAGGCAATACATGATGATGTTTTAAAATGCAAACTGTACAAAAAAGGTATACAGAGAAAAGGGAGATTGCTGTCCCCACCCATCCAGAAGCCACAGCTGTGACCAGTGTCTTCTTCCAGAGATATTTATCTACAAGACAGCCCCCCTGCCCATTTTATTTTAAATGTGCATGAATCATTGCCCTCCCAGCTTTACACATAAACACATCTTGGAGAGGCTGCACTTCAGTCTTTTTGACAGCTGTATAGTATTCCACTGTATGGATGGGTGGATGGCCATTTATTTAAACAATCCCCAATTGATGGATATTCAGGTTGCAATTCTTTGATGTTGTTGCAATTAACCAAGAATGGGACAATAAATGCTCCCATTCATTTTTCTTGTTTCCTCCTTTTCAAAACTAAAGTTTTAATTTGGGAATAATTTTAGATTTATAGAAAAGTTGCGAAGATAGCACAGAGTTCTAGTGTTTCTCCTATGGTTAGTATCTGATATCACCGTGGTACCGTGTCAAAACTAATACATTAAACTTAATTTCAGTTAACTAAACTGCAGACTATAGTTCGGTTACTAAGCTTTTCCACTAAATGCTTTTTTGGTTCCACGATCCAACCTAAGATTCCACAATGCATTTAGTTCATCGTTTTTCACACATGTAAATATGGTTGTGAAAAATCCCTGGAAGGGAATTGATGAGTCAAGGGTAAGTGCATTTTAAATTTTCATCGATTCTAGAAAATTGCCCTTCTGAGTGGCTGTACAACAATTTCCTGCATCACCATGGCAATGCCAGCACAGTATATTAGCAAACACTGTTTTGTTTTTTATTTTTGTTTTTATCTTGTCCGAACCGATAATACCCCATTGTAGCTTCAACTTGCATTTCTTTTCTGTGAGAGAGGGTGAGCATCCAATTTTGTATGTTTCTGTGAACTGAATGGAAGTTCACCTTCTTTGCCCATTTTCTTTCTTTTTTTTTTTTTTACCGGGAGGTCCTGGGAATCGAACCCAGGTCCCTCCATATGGGAGACAGATGTCCAACCATTTGAGCCACATCCGCCCCCCTGCCCATTTTCTATTGATCTGAGTTTCTTTTTTCTTTTAATGGATTTATATTTTATATGTGCTCTTTATGTAATAACGGAATTAGTTTATTCTCAGGTATGTAAGTGCATATATATATATATATATATATCCTAAAGGGATCTTTCTTTCCTTCTAAAGGATTTTCTAGCTAGTTCTTTACATTCAGAAAAGTTTCAGTTCTCTTGGGTTTTCTATATATAAAGTCATACCATCAACAAATATTAGGTTGAATCACTTTTGGGGCATTCCTGCCAAAATGCCAACCTGTATCTAATCCCAAGGACACATCAGAGCAACCCAAACTAAGGGACCCCACAAAATAACTGCCTTGGAGTTTTAAAAAGATCCCAATGTTGGGAAAGAGAGAGAGACAGATTAAAGGAGTTTAAAGAGACCTGACAAACGCAACGTGTGAACCAGGATATTCTTTTACTATAAAAGGATGTTATTGGGACAGTTGGCAAAATCTGCTTAAGGTCTGTAGATTAGATAATAGTGTTTTATCAGAGTTCATTTCCTGATTTTCATAATGTACCACAATGATGCAAGAGAATGTCCTTGTCTGTAGGAAATGTATACTCAAGTGTTCACGGGTAAAGAGACACCATTCTGCAACTTTCAAAGATTCAGGAATATATATATATTTCAAAGGATAAGGAATTGTATATATATATATATTCCTGAACCTGAGACAGAGAGAGGGAGCAAGCAAGGAGGATAAAGCAAAGGTGATGGTAAAATGTCAACCTTTGAGGTTTCTTAGTAAAGGGGTCTCTAATATTTGTGCACATTCTTGGTAAGTGTGAAGTTGTATCAAATATAAACTTAAAAGACAAAGACAAAGTGAAATTGAGCCACATGAAACTGAGGTTATTTCAACAATTTTTGATCTACATAAACAGCACTTTCATATGGTTCAACCCTAAATTCTCCTCTTCCTTTCTAATCTTCATACCTCTTATTGTTTTTTTCTTGTCTAATTGCACGGGCTGGTACCTCCAGAACAATCATGGTGGACATCACCGATTTTGATGGGCTTTTCAGAACTTATCATTTTCTCCTTCGATCTATGAATATGGTGAATTGTATTATTAAACTTCTGAGTATTGAACCTTCCCTGCGTCTCAGGTATGATTCTCCTTTATGTGGCATAGTTTTAAAACCTGCTACTGGATTTTTTTTTTAGGAGGTAGTGGGGACCATAACCCCTGATCTTGTACCTGGGAAGCAGGCACTCAGTCTCACAAGGAGAGGGGTCCGTAGCTTTCCTGTTGTGCTGCCTTTGTCAGCTTTTGGTGTCAAGGCTATTCCACTCACCCATTTTACAGACAGGGTAAACTGAGGCCCAGAGAAGGAAAGTGACTCCTCCAGGACCGGACTTCAAGTCCTCAGGTGTGTGCGATGAGGGAGACGCTGAAGTTGGAGGGAACTTCAAGCCCCAGCTCAGCATTATCTCAAGTGTGACGTCTTAGGGCCTCAGTTTCCCCATGTGTAAAATAAGTTCTAGATGGTGGGAGAGAGGATCCGAGCCCCCTTTCTGTGCAGCTTCCCTTCAGGGTGGCTCCCGGGTCCACAGCTGAGCGTTGACGGGGGTCGACTGGGCATCTCGTCCAGCGTGTCCCCGCGGCACCCCCACACCGTCTGCCCTCCTGACCCTGAGCTCCCTTCCCTCTGGGGTCCGGGTCACCCTCTTGCGCGCCGCGCCTGTCGCCGGCAACCCCGCCGGGAGCCGGAGCTGGGCCGGGACCGGGACCCAGTGCGGGGCCGGGGGCGCGAAGCTCTGCGCTGGGGGCCCATCTCGGTTTTCAGAGCGTGGCTGCCGGGAAGGGGGGGAGGCGCCCGTCATCACAGGACCCCAGGGACCCCCATCTTTCCCCGCCCCAGCAACCCTTCCCTGGGAACCCGACCCTGTCGGGGACCGCCTCCCCCCCCACCCACGCCCCTTCTCACGTCCCCACCTCCACTCCCAGAGCCCCCCTCCCACCTCCGCACTCCGGCCTGTCCCTGCAAGACCCCGCCCCCGACGTCCCCCAGACACCCCAGGCCCGCGTCCTCCGGGGCCCCTGGATCTGGCTCTACGGACCCCAGCCGCTCCCCCCGGCTATCTGCTCCAAGGACCCCTTCACCCCGCCCCAGGACCCCCCACTTCCAGGATTCCCGGCCCCTCCTGCATTCCCCGCCATCCCTGGGGACCCTTCCCCAGGGAGATCGGTCCCCTGAGGGACCCTCATCCACTCTGCGGCCCCCCACCCCAGCCCAGGAACTCCTCCCCCAGATCCCCCAGCCCCTCCCTCGAAATTCACTTTTCCCTGGACCCTCTCCTTCCTCTCCCCCTATCCGCGCCCGACCCCAAGGACCCCGTCCCATCACCATCCCTGAGTCCCCACTTTGACCCTCCCTAAGGCCCCGCCCACACGGCCACACTCCCCCCCCCCAGGGAGCGCTATTCCGCAGCCGCCTGTGCTGAATGGCTGAGAGTCGAGCCCTGCGCAGCCATTGGCCGCACGCCCCGCCCGTCCGCCCCGGGCCCGCCCCTCACTCACACGCGCTCGAGCAGCACCGCCTCCCGAGCCGCGCAGGCTCCGCCCTCGGCCTCGGCTGCGCGTGCGCGCCGCTGCGCCTCCTCCAGCCGCCGCGCAGCCTCCCTGGCCGCAGCCTCCCAGCGCGCTAGGGCCTCTGCAGTGGCAGGGGGCGACGGTCAGGCCGGGGCCGCCGCGCACACAGCTTGCCGACCCTTGGCTTGGTCTGCAGTAAGCGTGTGTGGGGAGCCCGGCCTCCCTTCGCCCAGCTTCTCCTGGGTTTTGCTTCGCTGCGGCCTGTCTTCATTTGGTTTTGGCACCTTTTGTTGCATTTGCCCTGTTTGGTGACCTGCCCATCCCTTTGCGTGTTGTCTGCACGTGCGTGGCATTTGCATGCCTAGGAACCTTCTCACCCCCGCCCTGCCCAGCCTCGGGGGCCCCAACACACCTGCCAGCGCCCCGTTCTCGGCCCCCATGTGGGTCCCCTGCTCCCTGGCCGCCTCCATCTCAGTCTTCAGTGTGGTCAGCTGGGTCTCAAGCCGGCTCTGCAGAGTGGAGAACGGGGTGGGAGGGTGGAGAGGGAGTGGAGGGGGCCCGCCCTTCCTGGGGGAGCCTGAGGCTTGGGTTGCAACGCAGGAATGTCCTTTGGGGGCGTCTGCAATTGTAAAACCCAGAAATGGCCGCTGAACCCCGGGATTCCCGGCAATGAGGGCTGCCAGCTTCTGGGAGGTCTCCAGCCAGGGGCACACTGGAGGTCTGGGGGTCACACAGATCCCGGGTTCAAATCCAACCCGAGACAATTTGGTGGCTTGACAATGACTGGGTTCTTGGAGTGTGTGGTTGCCCGTGGGACCTGCTTGGAAACAGCTGGCCTGGCCTTTTCCAGGAGGAGCAGAGCCAGAACCCGATGCCAGGGCAGGCTGCTCTGGAACTCTGCTGCCCCAACCTCTTCTCTAGGGCAGGCAGAAAAGGGGTCCGTCTGGAACTGTAAAATCCCAACACCTCTCAGCTGGGTGGGGTACACACTAGCAGGGATTTTGAAGATGAGTCTTCTGCGAGGCTCAAGGGCTGAGAAGGGTTAAGAAAGAGTCTGAGGGGGTGGCCAGAGGAAAACAGTGCCAGGAGGGAACCTCCCCAAGGAGCCAACTTTAGCCTCCTAATTACAGTGGCTCCAGGCTCTCCCTGGAAAAGGGCTGCAGGCCACTGGTGTGGGGGTGGGGCGGGAAAAAGGTAGCACAGGGCCCCGCCACCAGGTGCGCTGGGGGGCCTGGGGCCTCCCCAACCACAATTCATCCCCCAAATGGCAAGGCCAGTGGGGCTCTCTTGGGCAAAAGTTAGACGTGCAGGTGAACTGGCATTGTGGGGCCTGAGATTAGGATGCTATTCTCATGCGCAGGAGGGGTCCCTGGGGGTGCCCCCTCCCCAAATCCTGGATACCTCAGCCCCCAAGCTGACCACCTACCTGGCGGCCCTCACAGCCCCTTAGCGCCTCCTCCAGTCCCCGCCGGACCCCCTCCGCCTGGTCCAGCTGCCTGGCCAGGTCCAGCTCGCGCTCCGCAGCCTCGGCCAGCCACCGCCGCAGTTCCTCGACCTCGGGCGCCGGGTCCCCGGGCGGCGCGGTGGCGTTGACCGCCGGCTCCGGGCAGCGCGGGCCCCGGGCGGCCGAGGCAGCCACGTTCCAGGCCAGCAGGGCCGCGCCGGCCGCCACCGCCGCCAGGAACACGGCTGCCCCGCACAGGGCCAGCACCCGCCACGCGCGCCCCGGCTCCGGCCCTGGCTCGGCCATGCCGCCGTCCGCAGCTCTGGCCCCAGACGGCCACGAGCATTTAATTGGCACCTTGAGGCGCCGGGGACACCCACGGTCCCGCCCCGCCCGGCAGTGGCTTCCCGAATCCGTCGGGAGGGGCCGGACCAACCCGCCCGAGACCCGGAGAGGGACTGGGGGTCCCGGGTTCGAGTCCCGCCTCTACAGACTGCAGTGCGGCCCTCTGAGCCTCAGTTTCCCCCTCTGTGAAGTGGAGACGGCAGCAGCTCCTGCCCGGGAGGGTTTGGTGGGAATCACATAAACACATCCACAAGCCCCCAGGGCGCTCTGCCATCGTCGGGTTCTGTCGCCCCCTTCTGCCGATGGGGACGCCGAGGCTGGGAGGTGGCAGGCCGCCTCGGGCTGCCATACTTTCCCGTGAGCTGCTGTGGCAGGAGGGCAGACGCCTGGGTGGACCGGCCTCGGCTCCCCGCCATGCTCCACGCGGCCACCAGGGGGCGACCTTGCAACGCGAATGGGCTCCAGGACTGTTTTGCACCAGCCCCAGGCTTCCCTTCTCTTCCAGAGTCCAGTCCTCTCTCCGCACTCCTCTTCCTCCTCCACCTTCCTGTCCTGCACCTCCGTCTTCCCTTCCACCTCCACTTTCTTCCACTATAGCTCCTCCCCCTCTTCTCCTCCCCTTCCCCCTTCTTCCTCCATCTTACCTTCTTCCTCCTCCTTCTCTCCTTCCCCCCTCTTCCCCTCCTCCCCCTCCATCTCCCCTCCCCCTCCATCTCTCCCTCCTCTCTCTCCATCTCCCCCTTCTCCCCCGCAAGCTCCCTCTCACCTCTGATATCATCTCCCTCTTCACCTGAGCCCTCGCTGCCCCTCTGGCAAGCACATTCGCACCCCAGGGCCTTTGCAGTGCCAACCCCTAGGCCTGAGCCCACCCACCCCACCCCTCCGGCCTGGCTAACTGGCCCTCACCTCCCAGCTCTCACCCCCTCCCCTACTAGCTCAGGCCACATCGTCCATCGGTGTGTGCCCTTGATTCCCGCTGCCTCCCCCTTCAGACTGGGTGAAGCTCAGGTGAAGAAGTGGGTGGCTTCCAGAGAGGCTGAGTCTCAAGTCCCCACAGCTCAGGTCCCCAGGAACCCCCAGCCCTTGCCTCAGAACGACCTGGGGGCGGGGGCAGGGCCTGGGAGACAGGTCCTACCAGAAGGGGACAAGGCGTGAGGGATGAAGGGAGTTTATTCCGGGGCTGCTGTGAGGGGGTTTGGGGGAGAAACCTGCCCCTCACTGGCCAGGCTGGAAGGGGAGGGTCAGTACTGTTTGGGGACATCCTGGTGGTGGTGGTGGCCAGGCTGGGGGGTGGGGAGGAGGAGGGAGAATGGGGGGGGCAGAGGGGAAGACCGAGGGCATCTGTAAAGGGTTTGCTTCCTGGAAGACAAAGAACCTTCTGGAAGCGGAGGGCTCCACTGCCAGCTCTGCCACTGAGCAGCTGTGAAGCTCTGAGCCACTGCAGCCACTTCTCCGGGGCTCAGTTTCCTCACCTGTCAGAGGAGTGTGAACTGACTTAGTGATCTTAAAGGGACCCACTGAGGCCTCCCAGCTGCCATGGAGAGAGAGGAGAGCCGTGCTCAGAGCAGAGGTTCTCTGCTGGGGCTGAGCTCGTCCCCACCCAGGGCACGTTTGGCAGTGTCTGGAGGCCTCTTTGGTTGTCCTACCTGGGAGGGGTGGGCAGAGGCCAAGGATGCTGCTCAAAGTCCTACAATGCCCAGGAAGGGCCTTTGATGTCACCAAGTGAAGATGAGGTTGCACTGGCTTAGGACATTCCCAAATCCAGGGCCTGGCATCTTTACCAGGTAAAGGAGAGGGAACTGTGGACGCAGACACATGGAGGGGACACACGTGGAAGGAGGAGGCAGCAATGGGCAGCCAGGAGCCCAGGAATGTCCACCAGCAGGGGCCAGAGGAGCCAGGGAAGGTTTCAGAGGGAGTGCAGCTCTCCTGGTGGCTTGATAGCTTCTGGCCTCCAGAATGGCGAGAGAACACATTTCTATTGTTCTGGTCATTTGTCATGGCACATAGCAAATGACCAGCCCCAGCGCCAGCCATGCCGAGGTGGGGAGTCCTGCCAGAGAACTCGAGTGCGAGGACAGGCTGCCCCTGGGGCAGGTGGAGCCTGGGCAGGGGCTGAGAGGGTCAGGGCCAGGGGCACAGGCGGCGTTTGGGCATCACGAGAGGACCGCAGAGCCTTGGAGGGGAGGCACTCTTCATCACTGACCAGCTTGGCCGGGGACGGGGGACGTGAGGACACTGGAATTCCAGGAACTCGGGGCCCTAGTGCCACGGCAGGAAGTTGGACAACAGCTGGGATTCTAGAGGAACCCGGAGGAGAGGAGATAGCAGAGGAGGAAGGCCTGGGGGCCCTGGGGTCCTGGAGAGCGGGTGAAGGGGTGTCTGGACTGTAGGCCTCGGTTTTGGAGAAGCAGGGAGCTCTCTGGAGAAGGGGTTCCCAGAGCTGGGTGCTGCAGGATGCATAAGAGTTTGGACGATGAAGGAGGAGCGGCCTGACGAAGCCTGGCCTGTGGGTGTCTGCAGATCCGGGTTCCACTCCCAGCCCCCCCTTTGTGTCCGTGTACAGTGGGGGCGCCAGGACAAGGAGGCCCCGCCACAGCCCCCGTTTCCTCACCTGCACCGCGGGCGTCTCGAGAGCACGCAGCGAGCGCGCTGAGCTGCCCGAGCCGTCACCACGACCCCGGGGGAGCATCCGGGGGGCGCCTGCCCCAGCCCTGGGAACAGGGTGGAGCGGGGAGGCCCAGAGACACGCCAGAAACCGCACAGGACGGTGTCCCCGCAAAGGGGGTTGTATTACTTGGGGAGCCCACGGACCCCAGGAAAAAGTGAACCCCCCAGGAGTGGGGACAGCAAAGAAGCAGGTGGCCCCTGGTCTGCTCGGCTCGGGGGGAGGCAGCCTGGGGCCGGCTCGGCGGCTTTTCCACCTCCAGGGCTGACCCCCGGGGCCCCGACCTCCTCGCCCCCGCTGCCCTGTAGCCCAAGGCCCCTCGGAGCTGGCCGTGGAGCAGGCGAGGAAGGGGAAGCAGGGCGGTGGCCTAAGGGACAGGACAAGAGGGTCTCAGGGCCCACTCCAGGGGGAGGGAGCACGCCCCGCCCCTCCCCGGGACCCCGCCCCGTGCAGCCCCCCTGATCCCCAGGACCCCGCCCCGCAGGGCCTCATGTGCCCCGCCCCCTCCCTAGGAGCCCCGCCCCTCCCCAGGACCCCGCCC
>JAKSZT010032673.1:399113-442483 GCA_026826555.1 Tolypeutes matacus | reverse complement strand
GTCAGAGGCCAGAACAGCTCTGCCTCCCTGCTCCTCTCACCCCCTTTCCCCAGCTGTAAAAGGGGGGCGGTAATAGAACCTGCCTTAGGAGGCTGTTGGCCGATCCAACCCAACACTTCACAAACCTGAGATCTTTTCTATGCCCCCCGGCTGCGTCTGGCTCTGCCTCCCCCATCTGATTGAAAACTCCCTGAGGGCAGAGGCTGGGTGTCTAACCCTGTCCCTCCCCGACTCAAAATCCTCACAAACAAAAGGTAAACTCTAAAATGGGCATTCGAGACTTTCAGAGATCTGATCCTGGCTTGGCAAACTCCTATTCACCCTTCAAAGCCCATCTCAAATGCCCTCTCCTCCAGAAAGCCTTCCCTGGACCCTCCTCTGGGTTTTCTGACCCTTATCCAATGGGAGTGGGGTCTCTGTGCCTCCTCACTTGGCCAGGCTTGCGGCTGAGTTTGTGTATGATCAAACACGTCTGTGTGCACAGGCTGTGTGCGGTTGTCACGTGTGTGCCCCTCTCCGTGTGTATATAAGCATGTCCCTGGGCTGGGCCCCAGGATATCGAGACGCCGGCGTCTTTACGAGGCAGGGAGCTGGGTCCAGCCTCCACCGACCCTCAGCCAGGAGGACCCTCAGCCAGGAGGACCCTCAGCCTGGAGGACCCTCAGCCAGGAGGACCCTCAGCCAGGAGGACCTGGGGCTGTCAGCAGCCTCCACCATGCTGGCCCCAGCCTCCAGCGCCCCATGGAAGCTCAAGCTCCGCCTGGGGCCGGGAGGGAGGCTGGGGCCCAGGGAAGGGCTGAGCCCCCCGAGTGGGAGCCCCCGGGCCGCAGCCAGGCGGCCTGGGAGGACATACCTGAGGTTTGGCCCACCCGGCTCCCCAGCCCCCAGGGCTGAGTCAGCTGAGCCCTTCCCTGGAAAGGCTGCTGGGCCCTGGAGGCCTCGCCCTCGCCCGGCCCCCCGGCCCCAGGGCGGGCCCTGGGTGCCAATTGGGGTTGGAACCCCGGCCAGGGCGGGGGCCAGTGTGGTGGGGGGTTGCCACGGGACTGTGCCGCTGCCGTACCCTCCGGAGCGGGCTTTGTGTGGGAGGTGGCCTGCTAGAGCGGCCGTGACGGGGAGAGCTGTTTCCGGGGTGTTCGGCCACGGGTGCCTGGCGAGGGTGGCGACATCTGGGTCGCTGGATTTCAGGGGTGCGGCCGTGACCCTGGGTGGGGTGGCGTGCATTTCCCTGCATCCACCCCCCGCCCCCCAAAAAGCAGTCTTCTGTTTCTCCCCGCATCTTGGGGTTCAGAGGGGGTGCCGAGATCGGCCCCAGGCCCTGGGGTCTGACCCCAGCCCCTGCGCTAGGAGGGCCCAGGCAGCGGGCCGTGGAGCTCACCTGGCCTGCCCTGTCCCTGCCTCAGGCCTCCCACTCAGCTTCGGCACCTCCCCCTCCTGGACGGCCCCCGGCTTTGGGGTCCGAGACTGGATCATACCCGACTCCAAGGGCTGATGAGAGAGACAGACGGGCCGGGGAAGTGGTGGGAGGCCATGCCAGATCCACGAGGCCCCGACGGGGGAGCCAGGGCTGTTTGGACAGGAGACGGCTTGAGGGGGGACGGGGGCTGGGCTGCCACGTGGGAGCAGGCAGACCCCAGTTCCAGAAAGGAAACCCTTTCCAACAAGCTGAACTCCGTACTGGCTCCAGGGGAGCCCTTGTTAGGGGGACTTGTTTAGTCCTCCCCTTCTCCAGCACCTTCTATGGCTCCCCATTGCCCTGCAGAAAGAGCTCAGTCCAGCATTCAAAGCCCATTCACTAGCCCTGCCCAGCTCCCTCTGAAGGTTTGCTACCTCTGGCCTTCACATATGCCTTTCCTGCTGCCTGGCATGCCCTTCCTGCCTTGTGCACCTGGCAAACTCCTATACATCCTTCAAAGACCCAGTGCCTATGACTGACCCCATTTACTGTGTGAGCCTGGGCATGTCCCTTCAGCTCTGAAAAGCCTATTCCGGGGCCCCAGAACCAGAGAGAGACATTTGCTGGCCTTAAAGTGAGTTTGGCCTTTGGGGTGGGGCTTGGGTCCAGGTGGCACTCGGGGTGTGTTCGGTTTTATCTTCCTCCTCCCAGATTCTGCGGTTTTGAGACTCTTGTTCTAGGCCTTTTCCTGTTCCAAGATTCCCCAGCCTCCCCCGCCTCGGACGCTAGGAATTTTAAGAACCCCTGGTTCTAAAATTATCAAAGCAAAAAGGCCGTGGGCGGGACAAAGGGCCTCCCGTGCCCTGAGCTGACCCCAGGCTGGAGCTGGGGTCTCGGGGGGGGGGGGCTGCACACTCTCCAGCCCCCCCAGGCTGAGGGGGTGGAGGAAATGGATTTACCAGGAGGCCTATGGGCCCGTGGCCGCCGGGGGTGGGCAGGTGGGGGCAGAGCTCTGGCTCGGGGACTCGCGTGGGGGGGGACAGAAGGCAGCGGCAGGAGGCGACGGCTTCGGGGTGGGACGCGGGGCCGACGCTGCCCTCTTGGAGAGGGGTCGGCGAGGGTCACGGAGGAGCCGCGTGGGCTGAGTTGGTGATTCCAGGCGCCGTGCCAGGCTTGGCTGCGCTGTGCCATCCGCCCCGAACGCCCTCCCCAGCCCGCCGCCCCCGGGAGCCCCTGCTCGCTCCTGACCTGCCGCGGCAGCCGGGGAGGGGGTCTCGGGAGGAGGACCCCCACCCCGGCCCTGCCCTGGGGCCGGCAGGAGCTGGGCCTGAGCAGCGCCCCTGGCCTGGCAGCGGCCGTGGCCTCGACACTTTTTCAGGGGAAGGTATTTGGCCCTGGAGCCTCACACCTCATCACCTCGGCCCGGGCAGCGGAGCCAGCTCCAGCCCTGCCGGCTGCAGGGGGAGGCCCCCCCGACTCCGGCCGCACCCCAAGGGCCCCCTTCCTCTGAGCTCCCCGTGGGATGGCGCTGTGGCGGTGTGGGCAGGTGGGCGGTATGTTCTGGAAAAATGCCTGCCCCTTCCCCTCACGGTGCAGATTTGTCTGGGGCGAGGCTGGGGTGCTTGGGCCGAGGGTGGGTGAAAAGGAGTCCATGGGGGGCCCCGTGTGTGCCCAAGTCGAAGGCCCTTTGTGGCTCCCTCCGGGCCTCAGTTTCCCTGTCTGAAAAGTGAGAATGCAGTGAGGACCGGGCCGCCCCACGTGGGGGTGTCGGGTGGACACGGCCCGTGGCTCGTGGCTGCCGCCTGGGCACGGGGCACGTCGCGGCCCACGGTGAGTGGGGTGACGATTCTGCTGCCCCCCCTCGATGCTGAGCTCTGAGGGCGCCCGGAGCAGCCGGGCCGCCACGTGGTCTCCACCGTGGCCTCCACCGGGCAGAGCCCGGGTGGGGCTGATGTGGCCACAGCTGCACAAGGTCAGGGTGACCGCGTCTGCCACCCGCCCCGGGGGCGCCCTGCCAGGACCCCCCCACTGCCCGCTCCAGCCGCCAGGCACACAGCCAGACGGTAGCTGCGGCCCCCGGCCGGGCACGGTCGCCAGGGCAGCCGCCACGAGCGAGTCCCAGACGTGCCTGCGTGGCCGCCGGCGCATACGCCCGTGACCGCGCATCCAGGTCGGGGGCCCCCAGAGTCCGAGACCAGAGGAGATGGGAGAAGAAGCATTTTTAATTGAGCCCTAAAGCAGTGACCCCGACTTCTTGGCTGATGAGGTTGGGGGGGGGGGTCTCCAAGCACCAAAGACAAGAGAGCTGTGCTCCCACCCCCAGAGCTTCCCCTGGCGTGGCTGGCGTGGCGGGGGACCCCGAGAAGCCCCTTCCCCACATCTTCACTGGGCTGACCGAGTTGGCCGAGCCCCGGATCCCCACTTTCATCCACAACCAGCCCTCCTGCTGGTTTGTCTCAATAAATAACCCCGAGAACGAAGCTTGGGGGGTCGGGGGGTGGCGACGAAGCTCCGAGCTCAGCAACGGGGTGGGGCGGCTTCATGTGAAAGACCGGACTCCCCCCCAAGGGACGGGACCTCTGAAGTCAGGGTCAGAGTGATAGACGCGGGAGGTGGCTGGGGACGGCGCATTCTCTCGGGTCCTCGCTGTGACAAAGCCCGAGGGTCTTTTTGTGAGTGGTTGACTCTGAATTCTGGGCAGGGGGGAGCGGAAAGGGCCCGGGCAGAGCCCTGGGGACGGGGGACGGGGGCTCCTGGGAGGAGTCTGGAGGGAGGCGGGCGAGGCTGGGTCACGGGGTGGCCCTGGCCTGGCGGGCGCGGGAGGGGGCCTGCGCCTGGGCCGCCGCGCCCATCTCCCGACGGATGTCCCCCAGCGCCGCGGCCGGGGACTCCAGCAGCCTCTGGAAGAGGCTGGGCCGGCCGGCCGGCGGCTCTCGGCACTGGAAGGTGACGGCGGTGCCCGCCTCGGCCTTCATCTCCCGCGAGAAGCCGTCGGAGGAGCCGTCCAGGCAGCGGCCGATGGCGATCTCCTTGGCCAGCCGCGGGCTCTGGTCGGTGACGGTGTAGACGCCGTAGTTGTGGCCCAGCGGGTCGAGTGGGGCCAGCATGGAGAAGGCCGCCGGGTCGTCGGCCGGCGCGGCCGGCGGGTGCCTGGCCAGGTAGTCCCGCAGGAGTGCGTTGACGGCCACGCGGCGGCAGCTGCCCTGCGGCGTGACGGTCACCAGCGTCCGGTCCGCCTGCCGCTGGTCGAACAGCATGCCGCTGCACTTGAACTCCACGCAGGCGGCCGTCGTGCCGGGCGTCTCGGGGTCCCGCACGCTGCGGGCGTCGCGGAGCCCGTAGAGCCGGCCCCGGGTGCGGGGGTGGCTGCCCCCCGCGTTCCGGGAGCGCACCATGTACTCCTGCGGCCCCTGGACCTGCACTTTGAGGAAGCAGGCCCGGAACTCCTGCGGGTTGGGCCACCAGCCGAGGAGGTCGCCGGTCCAGGAGGCGGGCGCGCCCTCGCGGAAAGGGACCACGTTGAACTCGTAGCGGTCCGTCTCCACGCGGGCGAAGCGGAAGTGGCCGGCGCTCACCGGGGCGTTCTGGCACTCGCGCAGGCTCCGCCACGGGTACACGGGGCCGTGGGCCTCGGCGGCGTGGCCGGGCCTGGGCTTGGCCATGTGGACGCGGAAGCCGTGGCGCTTGAGGCCCGGGTCGTCGTGGTCGGTGCGGCGGTAGTGGAGCCTGTCCAGGTAGGGCTGGGGGGCGCCCACGGCGCCCGGGAGCGGGTGGGGGCGGGAGGGCGCCGGCTCCAGCTCCTCCCCGCCCAGGGTGGCCGTGACCAGGGCCGTGTAGGCATCTGGGCGGTCGGCGTCGCAGAAGGCGGGCAGGCAGGCGCCGTTGGGGCCCGTGACGGCGCTGTCGAAGCGGCCCCAGGCGCGGGGGTTGCCCGAGAAGCCGGGCGCGGGCTCCAGGTTGAGCAGCGAGACCACGGCGCCCTCCACCTGCTCGCCGGGCAGGAACTTGTCGCTGGCGTAGGCGCGCACCTTCAGGAAGCAGCGGCGCCGCTCGGGCACGTCCAGGTTGAAGAGGCGCCGCTCCCGCATCTCCAGGTTGCCCGCCAGGAAGACGCGCTCCTCCCGGCGCGCCCGGCGGCCCGCGGACGCCTCCCGTCGGAAGCCGCTCTCCTCCTCCCACAGGCCCGAGCCGGGCTCCAGCGACCACAGCTTGAGGGCCTCCGCGTGGCCCGCCATGTGGATGTGGCCGGCGGCCACGCGCACGGTCACCGGCCCCGCCTGCAGCTGCTCCCCGGAGCCGGCCGCGCGCAGGTCCACCCAGAACATGCCGTAGGTCCGCAGCGGGGCCAGCTCGCCCGCGCCGTCCACGAACTGCAGGTCGCTGGGGGCGGCGGCGGCCGAGGTGAGGTTGCGGGGGTCCACGAACGTCACGCGGGCCTCCACGGCGCCTGCGTAGGGCCGGCCGTCGGCCCGGCGGAATGCTCCGGAAGGGAGGACCAGCTCGCCCAGGGGGTCCCCTTCCGCCAGCTCGCCGAGCGGGATCACGTTCGTCCGACCGGCGTCTAAGATGACCGGCGCTTCCTTCCGCACGGTCCTGACCTCGTGGTACACGCCGGCACCCCGCGGGTCAAAGGGCAGGACCCTGACGGCGTCCTCGAACTCGCCGCTCGGGTCCACGAAGGTCGCCACCAGGCGCTCCGTGGACCGGGGCACGTCGATGGTGAAGTCGCCCTGGAAAGAGGTGAAGCCGACAGGCTGCCGGCCCAGCAGGATGCGCGCGAAGTGCAGGGGCTCCCCGGTGTCGGCCGCCACCACGCGGCCCCGGGCCAGGCCGCGGGGCGGGGCGCACTTCTGGCAGCCGCACTCGGCCACCACCTTGACCGGGAGCACGTAGCCCGAGCAGCGGATCTCGCGGCTCTCCAGGCGGCGCACGGAGCAGCAGCGCCAGCCGGCGTCCGCGCACCGGGCGCCAGAGCCCGGGGGGCCGGGGCAGCGCGTGTCGGGGCAGAGGCCCACGTCCAGGTAGGCGGGGCCCGCACCCGGCCGTGCGCAGTCCTCGGGGAGCTTGACCAGGTGTTCGCGGGGCTGGGGGTCGCAGGCCGGCTGGCCGGGGGCTGCGGAGCGGGAAGACACCATGGGGGCGGGGGCTCAGTGGGGGGGCCTCGGCGAGGTCAGGGGTCAGCTTGGAGTTGGGGCTCCATCCGGGGGGCAGCTGGGGCCTGGGGGGCCGGAGATGCTCACCGAGCACGGTGAGATGGGCGGCCCCGGAGCGCGCGGCGCCGCCGTCATCCCACACCTTGCAGCGGTAGACGCCGGCCTGTTCTGGGCGCAGCCCTCGCAGCTCCAGGTGCGCCCCGGAGCCGCGCGTCCCCCTGTCCAGCAGCGTCCCGTTGTGGAACCTGGGGGCAGCAGGCGGGGGCCTCGAGGTCCACGGCCTCCTTCCCCCAGAAACGGGCCTCCCACTTTCCCGATGGGGAGCGAGGCCGGAGGACATTTCCAGAAGGTCCGTCGAGGGGACCCCCCGACCCCACTCTCGGGCTGGACACGGGCCTGGCGCTCACCAGGAGTATTTCTTGGGCGTGGGGCTGCCCGCGGCTTTGCAGCAGAAAATCACATCCTGGCCGACCTCTCGCACTCGGGACTCGGGGTGCTTCACCACGTAGGGCTTCTCTGGGGGCGGGGCCTGCAGAGGTCAGGACCCCCGCCAGCCCGGCTTCCCCGGAGCGGGACCCAGCGTTTCCCCTCTCCCCAGACCACCGCCTGGCCTGTCCCCCCGTGGCACCATATTTAGCTTCACGCCTTCCCAGTGTCCCCGTCACATCCTGTTCCTTCCGCAGCGACCTCATCCTGCACTACCCCTGACCCCTGCCGCGGCCTCTGCGTCACCTAGAACTCCTGTCCCTGTTCCTCAGCGCTCCCTCTGCCCGCCCCCCCCCAGAGGCCCTTACCCAACTTCTCGAGGACGACGGTGACGACGGCAGAGACGGAGCCATTGGCCTGGGCCTGGGCCAGGCCTGCGGAGTAGCCGTCCATCTGGGCGCTGACGTTGACCCGGCTGCTGGCACAGACGCCAGGCACCCGGAAGGTTCCGTGGGCATCGCTGGTGGTCCCGGAGCCGGGCCGGCCTCGCACAGAGACCCGGGCCCCTGGCAGCGGCCACCCAGATGGGGTGACCACCCTGCCCAGGAGGACGTGGTCGGGGCATTTGCAGGTGTCAGCGCTGCACCCTGCAGAGGGGGGCACAGGGGGGCAGCAGGGGCAGAGCGGCCTCCTCGCGCCCTCCTGGGGAAGGCTTGTCCGCTCAGCCGGGCACTCAGCAGACGCGCCCAGACCCCCTGGGGCCCCTGCTGGGAGCGGGCCACGGGATGGAGCAGGGGTGGGGGGCGGCGAAGGAGACAGGGGAGGGGAGCCTCAAGGGCCTCCTCCAGCGTGGGAGAACGCGCCCGCAGGGGCTGGGGGCCCGCGGGGGGCCCCATCTGGGGCTCAGAGCATCTCCCTCCTCTCCCAATCCCGAGGTTTCTCCATAAAATGGAAAATTCCAGTGGAAACTTCAGGGCAGATGCCCGGGGAAGGGAGAGCCAGGCGGGGTGGGGTGGGGACCCCACCGCCCCATTGGCCACAGGGCTCCCCCACCCCACCCGGAGCACGGGGTGGCCAGGCCGTGTGTGCGGAGCCCACGCCCGGGTGGAATTTCCAGCCGGGGGTGCAGGGGGGGCCTGGGCTTCCTGTCTGCGTGGGCGTGCGGGGCGGCGGGGTCCCGGGCGTGCGCCCCGGCTCCTGTGTGTCCACGCACGCGGCCGCACCCTCGGCAGTGCCCGGGCGAAGCGCGTCTGCCCCTTGCCCGTTCCCACCCGCCGACCTCCATCGTCAGCGTCCATTCCTCACGCCCCTCGGGCCGGGTGGGAAGCAAGGGGGGGCTCGGGGGGACCCAGCACCCCTCCCTAAGCCCCGCCCTGCACCTGGGCCTCTCCCCTCCAGGCCCCGCCCCTCCACAGACCCCGCCCCTGCTACCTGGGCACCCCGGGCGCACGCACTTCTGCACCTCCAGGGGACGCCCCGGACACGCAACCTCAGCGCGCTGCGGGCAGCGGCGGCGGCGAAGGCGGCGGCCTGGCCCGCAGCTCCCCGAGCAGGGACCCCACGGCCCCCAGGCGCCCCACGCGGCCTCTGCAGGGGAGGAAGGGGCTAGGCGGCCGTGCCCCCCGCCCGGGCCCTCCCGCGCCCGCCGGCGCCTCCTGGACCCCGGTGACAGCGCTTGCGGGATCGCAGGAGCCCCCCACGTGCCCCGCACGGCGGGCGCCCCGGGGAGCAGCCCACCGGCCCCTGAGGGACCCCTGGCGCACCTGGCGAAGGTGCAGGCCCTCCACCCACCTCCCTTTCGGGGGCCCCGCTCACGCCCCCGGCCCCAAGCCCCCCGCCCCTCCCCGCCCCACCCTCTCCTGGGCCCTGCCCGCCTCGGCCCCGCCCCGCAGGCCCCGCCCCCGCCGCGCAGGCCCCGCCCTCCCCGTGGCCCTCACCGGTTGGGCAGCGGAAGCGCACGTGATAGTTGGAGCAGCGGCGGCCGCGGGGCTGCTCGCGGTTGAGGCACCAGAAGCCGCGCGCGGGGCTCAGGTGCACGCGCTCGCCGACGGCGGCCGGCAGAGCCCAGTCCGTGGTGCGCGCCTCCAGCGCCAGCGGCCGCGGGCACAGGCGCGCCGGCCCGTAGTAGAAGCGGATGGCGGCCAGGGTCTCGAAGTCGCCGTCGCCGCCCGGGTGGTCCACGTTGAACCAGGACGTCCACTCGCTGGCCTCTGCGGGCACCGCACGCGCTGGGACCCCGGGCTCTGCCCTCCTGGCCCCCCGCCCGGGACCCGGGTGGCCTGCACCCTCGCCCCTGCCCCTGCCCCTGCCCCTGTCGGGGCCCCTCGGCTGACCCACCTGCCCAGTCCTCCAGGGCTGCGGAGGGCTGGCTCCACGCGGTCCCTGCGGGCTCCCCGGTGGAGGTGACACCTGCGGGCAGGACGGGGCGGGGAGGCGCTGCCGGGGACCAGCTGTGAGCTGCGCGCAAGGCGCCGCCAGGACCGCCCTGCAGGCAGCCTCCTCGTCATGCCCCCCAGACCCCCCGATCGAGCCCCTTTGGCCGGTGGGAAGTCCCTCCCTGAGTCTGCCCTCAGCCCTCCACCGGGGGCCCAAATGGGCTGGCGGGGAGTCCTTGGAATCTCGCCTGGCCTCTCCTGCCTCGGGCTGGCCGGGGCGAGGGTGATGGCTCCAGACAAGCCCCTTGCCCCTCGCAGCCTCAGCCTCCGCATCCGAGAAGCGGGCCGGCCCCCGCCCCACCTGAGCCCCTGGGACCAGGAACTTCTGGGGCGGCAGGGTGGGGACGCCTCTAACCCCTTCGGCCCAGGACTGAGTGGGCTCAGGGTCGCCACGCCGGGGCTGGGACGGGCGCCTCGACCCCCGGGAACCCGGCGGGGGCTCCTGGGCTCCGTCTCCCCGACGCCGCCTGTCCCCCCGGGGAAGCGGGCGCTCTTGGGGGCGCCTCACCTCCGACCCCCGCCAGGTGCGCGGCGGCGATGCAGAGGCAGAGCAGGGCGGGCAGGGACGCCATGGCCGGGTCCGAGCGTCCGAGGCAGGGTCCGGGCTCCGCGGCGCGCGCTAGAGGGACTCCGCGGGTCTGGCGGCCGCTGGGGGCTGAGGGAGGGGGCGGGGCGCGGCCGCAGACCCCGCCCCCGGGCCCCGTCCCCGCCCCCGGGTGGCTCTGGCTGCCCCCCTCGGTGAGCCCGGCTGTGCCTCCACCCTGAGGCTGGGCTGCATTTGCCCTTCATCCGCTCCGCCGCCTGGAAGTCCCTCCCTGAGTCTGCCCTCCATCCCTCCACTTGGGGCCTGAGCTGGGGCGGGAAGTCCTTCTGGGCATCTAGCCAGCCTCCTCCGGTCTCGAGCGGCCCGGACCTTGACGCTTAGGCGATTCTTTCGGCCACCTCGAGCAGGCTGGAAGTCCCACCCGTCTACCAAGCATCCCTCTCGCCTTGGGCCGCCGGGGATTCCAGTGGGAAGTCCCTCCCCGAGTCTGCCCACCACGCCGAGTCAGAAAGGAGGCGAACGCAAGGACGGGGTGCGGGGTTTATTGGCGCGGGTGCCCGTCACAGCGCCACCAGGCAGTCGGTGCCCGCGTAGCTCGGCAGGCGCAGCGCGAACTTGCGGCGCACGTCGTCGGGCACGAACCTGCCGGCCACGAAGTGGTGGCGCCCGGAGAAGCGGCCGGCGCAGCGCTTGGGCGCCACCAGGGACACCAGCACGTCGGGCCGCAGCCCGTTCTCGGCGTCGCCGCCCGTCTCCGCGTCCCAGCCTGCGGGAGGAGGGGGCGACGGCATCGCGAGCTGGGAGGGTGGCCCCCCTCAGACTAGAGTCCTACCGCCCCTCCCCCAGCAGCCAGGGGGCCTTCCCACCCCCACACTGGGCCTCTGTCCACAGGCAAGGCGCCCCCTACTCCATCGCTTTCCCTCTCCCATCAGGCCGAGCCTCTGCTCTCTGACTTGCCAGTTACCTTCTGTCCTATCTCCACATAGAAGTGAGCCTCCGCCCTCAGACAGTCTTTTCCCCTCCTAACTTGGGTGTCTCCCTCCACCAGAGCCTTGCTCGCAGGGTTTCCCGCCCCTGCTCCCAGTCTCCCTCCTCCATCTGACCCAGCCTCTGCCTTCAGACTACATTTCCACCTGCTGCCTTGCCCCAGTCAGAACTGTGCCTCTGCCGTCTGACTTGGCTTCTGCCTCCAGATTAGGGCCTCTTCCCACCCAGACCCCAGCCTCCCAGCTCTGACCGAATCCCCACCGTCCAATGGGACCACAGACCCGCCTCCATCCTCAGGCAAGCCTCCCCCATCTGACCTGCCCCTGACAGGACCCGGACCGCCCCCCCCCACTTGGGCATCCATCCATCCCCCTATGACCTGAGATGACTTCGCCCTCAGACTAGAACCTGCCCTTTACCTTGGCAGCCACTGCCCTGCACCCCCCCCCACTGCAGCCTCTGCCCTCAGTCTGCCCTCGTTGCCTTCTCTCCTCCCTCTGACTTTACTCCTCCACTCTCTGATCCGAGCCTCCCCTCTCACACCAGACAGCCTGCCTCTCCCTTTGGACCTGGGCCCCCACCCCCTCCCTCAGGCCCCCGCTCGGCCACACCCACAGGGGTGGCCCCTGGGATCCCAACAAGCCGGGGGGCGCCCCCCTGCGTGCAGCCGCCCCCGCAGAGGGTCCGGCTGGCGGGAGGCTGTTTGTTCCGTCCGCTGGTCGCCCTAATGGCTCCAGCAGGCATGGGGTGGCGGCCAGGGCGGGCGCGGCGTTTGCCGAGTGAGCTCACGTCTGCCCGGGCAACTGGGCCAGGGTGGGCAGCGGGCACCCTGGGCCAGGAAGGGGGGGAGTGGGGGGGCAGGGTGGGCGTGACACTCGGCTGTCCCCAGAATGCACGCTCCGTGCCCGCTGGGGAAACTGAGGCTCCAAGTGGGCAGACCGGCCGGGGCCATGGGGAGCCAAGGGTTGGGGACCCCCAGCCCACCACCCAGGCCCGACGTGCCTGAGGGAACGTCCAAGCTCACGAGGGGGATGGACAGCAACTTGAGCGTGGCCAGTGCCCGCGTGCAGGGGCCCCCGAGCTCGCTCGGCTGCACGCCGGGGCCCAGGACGGCGTCCACCACCAGGCCGTAGGCGTCGTTGATGAGCTGGACCTGGGGGCGCAGGCGGGGTCAGGGGGTGGCCTCGGACTCCGCGCTCCCTCCCCCCGCCCTGCCTCGTGCCCACCTCCGCGGGCAGGTACGACAGGAAGGGGATGTCCGTTTTCTCGCACTGGGTGGTCAGGTCTTGGTGCAGTGAGTCCGCTGAGCGGGTCGGGTAGAAAATGCTCGGCTCATAGTCCTGGGTGGGCAAGAGGGGCGTCAGCGCCAGGGACCCCGGGTTCCCAACCCCAGACCTGGCAACCCGCCCACCTGGGGCCCGCACCGGGGGGTCTCTCTTTGGTCCTACCCTCCGGCCCTGCCTGGGGTAGAAGCTGGGAGTGTCCCCCACCCTGCCCTAGGCTCGATGTCTCCTTTTTGGACCCCCCAGGAAGCAGTTTCTGTGAGGCTGGGGGGGGGGGTCACTGCTACTCACAAACGCTCGCAGGTGCCGGGCACAGACCAGCCCCACCGCCCCGTTTTGCTCCGGGCCGCACACCACCAGCACGGTCCTCCGCTTCCGGGGGAGAGTGGCCAGGGGGAAGGCCTGGTGGGGGCACAGAGGGGAAACTGAGGCCCAGCCCGGGGCAGTGGGCAGGGACAGGAGGAGAGGCGACCTGGCTGGGCCCCATCTCAGGCGCTGCCAAGGCCCACAGTGCGGTTTGTTTATCCTCAGCCGGGCCTGCAGACATTCCTCCACCTTTTTCCACGGCACTAGCTGCCCCCCCCCCCGCCTGCCCTTCCAGCCTCAGCCCTCCCGGAGGCCCGGAGAAGGGTGGACTTTTCCAACTCGGCGATGCCTGAGGGCCCCCGTCTGTGTTTCTCTGTCTCTCAGACTCCCTACGTGTCTGTCTGTCCCCGTGTGTGCGTGCATCTGTCTCCATTTAGTGCAGGCGCTAAGAGCTCAGGGGCCCGTGTCCCACCCCGCCTTGGCTGCAGTATCTGGGGCAAACCCTGTCTCCTCCCCCAGGCTTGGTCTGTCCTCTATCCAGTGAGAGTAACTGGCAGCCCCATGCGGCCAGCAATCGAGCCGCCACAGGGTTCCAGGGGGACCACACTCCAGCCCCCAGTCTCAGAGGTCACCCTACTCCCTTTGCAGGTCCCCCCGGGGGATCTCCGCCCCCGGCAGACCCAGCTTGGGACGTCCCCGGGAATGGCCGCCGAGTGCCGGGCGACCTGGGCAACCTGGGTCTCTTTTGTGGCTTTGGTTTTCACCGTGGCCTCCTCCTCTGGGTGCCTCGTCCAGGGATGGTCCTAAGTCTCGTTTGGAAATAGGAACATTTATGTTGAAAAAAGAGTGAGTCCACATAAAGCAAGCCATTGTCTGGAAAGTATACAGTGGAAGCAATGGATGAGCAGGGGAGGGGGAGGAGGAGGAAGGAGAGGAGGGGGAAGAGGATGAGGGAGGGGAGGAAAGTAGGAGAAAGAGGAGGGGAGGTCAGAGAGGGGGAGGAGGAGAACTAAGGGGAGGAGGGGAGGAGAAAGAATAGGGAGGAAGGGGAGGGGGAAGGACAGGGAAAGCTGAACGGCAGAGCCCTGACTCTTTGGGGCACTTTTCTGCGGTGTGTTTGTTGATTGACAGATAAGCCGGTACCGCTTATGTCCCCTTTTTGGATGGGGAAACTGAGGCACGGATAGCTTGGCCACCTGGCCCAGGGCTAGGTAGTGTCCTGGTTCCAGCTATTACTCTTCAATAGTAGGGAGGAGTCGACACACCTGAATGCAGCTCCGCTTCTGGCCCCCCGTGTGACCCTCGGCAGGCACCCCCCTCCTGGGCCTCGGTTTCCCCTCCCCCAGCTTGAGATTGTTGGGGGTGTACAGACGGGGGAGCCCGCGTCCCTGGTGCCCGAGCCCAGGAGGCGGGAGCGGGTGGGCCCCGTCCCGGCTGGGTCTGGGGTCCCTGCCTGGGTCTGGACCAGCGACGACCCTCTCTGGGACTCAGTTTCCCCATCCGAGTGATGGGCAGGGGCAGCGCCAAGCGTAGAGGGGCCTCTTGGCGCCTGGCCCAGGGCCGGGGGCGCGGTACCTTGGTCACGGCCACGGCACTGGCGTGTCCGCACAGCTCCGCCAGCTGCTGCCGCCCGAAGCGGTAGTCCTCCAGCAGCTCCCGCTCCAGGGCGGCCGCCTCCGCCGTGCTGGGGAACCGAGAGCGCGCAGAGGGAGGGCTCAGAGGCGCCGCCGGGGAGCGCCGGGACGCGGCCGCTCCCTGTTTCCCCGTCCGTCAAACGCCCGGCTGAACCGGAGCCCCGCAGGTGGAGCCGAGGCCCGAGCGCCCCCTGGTGGCCACAGGCGCGCGCAGCGGCCGGGGTCGGTCCTTCTGCTCCCCACAGCGAGGGAGGTGGCGGCGGACCCAGACGCCCCCAAACTCCAAGGCTGGAGGAGCCCAGAGCGGGAGTGGAGCGTGAAGGGCACGTTGCGGGATTCCAGGCAATGGGAACCGCTGGGCAAGCTTCAGGGCAGCCCTGGAGGGGGCGCACTGGGCTTTGGAGGCTGCACAGGCGCTCACAGCTCGCGCGGAGACGTGCGCTCCTGGCCCACGGCTTGGTTCCCCCTCTTAAGGACAGCCATAAAAGTAAGATATTTAGGGTTGAGACGGCTCTCTCTGAGCCTTGCTTTCTTCTTTGCAAACCGGAAGCCCGAGAGCGGGATCCCTACAGAGTTCACCAGTCATTGCGTTAAAAAGTTAAGGATTTCAGTCCAATCAAATGTGGGGCCGGGCACACCCTGAACTCGGGGGCTTGGTGGCCAGAAGGGGGCGAGCTGGCATCAAGGAAGTGAGGTTCCCCAGGCCAGGGAGGTAGACAACAGGACCCCCGCCCAGCTCAGCAGACATGAGAGGGTGTAATGACAATGACGATGACAGAGGGACCAGGATGGGGAGGAAGAACGGAAGGATGCAGAGAAGGCAAGTGGCTTGCCCCAGGTCACACAGCAGAGGCAGAGGTTTGGTGGGATGAAGTCTGAGGTTCCTTCCTTGGACTCCGCAAGCCGAAGTCAAACTTCTGGACAACCCTCAGGCCAATCTGCGGGTGCTCTCAGGGCTGGGGCAGCGGGAGGGGAGTGGGTGGGGCCTAGTGTGGGGCAGGAGGGCGCGTAGACTCGGCTGTGGGATGGGGAGTCCAAGAGGGTCTGGAGGACTGAGGGAGGTGGCCCAAGTGGCTGGAACAGCAAGCAAGGCCGGTATGAGGAGGGCATGGGGTGGGGGTGGGGCCCAGGCTTAGAAACTTGGTCTGGACGATACTGGGGGGTGGGGGGGGGCCATGAGGCTCAGGGAAGTGACACGTCCTGGTGATCCCCACAGCTGTGCTGAATTCAAGCCCAGGCCGACAGCGGACACAGGTGAAGAACTGAGCCCAGAAGAGGAGCTCACAGTGGAGCCTGAGAAGGTGTCCACCAGCAGGGCGGCCCAGGTGTCAGGTCGCGCCTGGGAGTGAACACCCAGGAAGGCGCTTCCCCCATGAGGGCTCTGCTGGGCTGGGAATGGGTTTCCTTTGGCCACCTTCATCTTCCGAAAACTCTGGCTGCTTCTCCGGAGGACGGCAGGGAAGCCATCCATCCATGGCTCCTCTCCTCCCTCCCCAAGGACTTGGTCACACGGCTTTGGGGGCATTAGCATGTTAATAAGGACTGGCCCTGCAGGCTGGGTGCTGGGGATGGGATCCAGGGTGCCTCTTGTTCCCCCCAACATCAGACCCTGGCAAGAGGAGTTGGGAGGTCCTGGATTCCCACCCAAAGCTGGGCACTCTGGAATGCTTCCAGGAGGGGATCCTCCTGGAGGTGATGCCCTGCCTTTACCCACCCGTTTCTCTCCACCCTCACGCCCCTGCCCACCGGCCTCTCATCACCGCTGGACGTGATCCTCAGGGGGCTTTGTGCACCCTCCCACAGCTGCCCCTCCACACCCCGTGGAGTTCCCCGCGGCGAGGCGCGCAGCGGTGCCTCCCCTTTCCTGCCAGGGGAAGCCACAGCTGCAGCCCCTAGAGCACTCTCTGCCCCCTGCCTCAGGCACGCTGGGGTCTCTGGCTGAATCTGCACCTTACTGGACGTGTGCCCTGTGGCCAGCAGGCGGTGGCGGCTGCGCACGGGGCTGCTGGTGAATCTGGGTTCCCAGGTGCCCAGGACTTGGAGGAGGACCCGGGGTGGGGCGGGACACAGAGCAACAGCCGCCGCTCCAGACCCGGCGCTCGACCCCCGCTGGCAAGTGGCCCATCCGCCCCAAGGCCACCCCAACCGCGGCACGCTGGCCTCAGTCTCCCTGTCTGGGCAGGGGCCGGCAGGGGGGCGGCCGGCGGCCCCGGCTCACCTGAGGAAACGCCGCTCGTCGGGCGCCGCCGCGGACTCCGCGTCGCTCATGGCCGGGCCGAGGGGAGCGCGGGGGGTCTCGCGGCGCCGCCTTTTAAGGCACCCGGGCGCCCCCCCACCCCCCGCCCGCCAATCAGGAGGCGCCGCGGAGGCGCTGCGAGCGGCCATTGGCCGGCGGGCGCAGGTGGCGCAGGGAGCGGCGGGGACGGACGCGTGCAAGGCCCGCGGGGGCGGAGCTTTATTTCGCCAGGGCCAGCCCCCCGCCCCCCGCGGGTGGGACGCCGGCTGCGGGGCTCCGGGCGGGCCTGCTCCGTGCGGGCTACGAGTACCACGTGAGGCCGTAGTTGGCGGCGAGCAGCTCCTCCTTGGCGCGCAGCCCGAACAGCTCGCCCACCGTGGGGGTCGCCCAGCGCGAGGTGTGGAACACCGACTCGCCCACCTGCCGAGGGCCGGAGTGAGCGGGGCCGCCCCCGCCCCGCCCCGCCCGCCCCAGGGCCCCCCGGGCCCACCTTCCAGTCCGGGACGTCCTTCATGATGACGGCCTCCTCCTCCAGGTTCTCCCGCAGCATCTGCAGGGTCCTGCGGGTGCCGGGCGGCGGTGGGCGCAGGCCAGGGGGCCCCTCCCGGGAGCACAGCTGTTCCCTCTGCCCCGCCCCCTCCCGCAAATTCCTCCACATCCTCCTGCCCCAGGCCAAGGCTCCCTCCTCCAGGAAGCCCCCTGCAAAGGTTCACCGCAAGTCAGAGGGGAAGGGGAGATCGCGGCTGCCTTTCCCCGCCTGCTGACCTGCACACCCGGCCCTGTGCCTCTGAACTCCGGGGCGATTTGGGGGCAGGAGAGACCCCCGACCCAGGCCCTGGCCACCCCACTCCGTGGCTCCCCAGTGAGGGTGTCCCCAGACCCACCTCCGGTCCTTCTCCGCTTGGAGCAAGGGCATAAGGGCGATGCGCGCTTCCAAGTCCTCGATCTGCAGGCGCCTGCACAGTGGGACCCGAGATCAGGCTGGGGCAGGGGGCAGGACGCAGGGGTGCTAGCCTGGGCTGGGGGTCTCTGCAGGGGGGGCGGCTGGGCAGGCGGGGGCAGCGTCAAGACTGTCTGCTTCACCCTCTCGAGGCAGGACAACCCTAACCATCCTGTTTCTGAGCCCTTGGCCTGGGGGCTGCCCGCTCCCCCACCCCCCCCCCCCCCCCCCCCGGCCCCCCTCTCTCCTCACCCCTCGGGGCCTGTGGCCAGCTCCCGCCTGCCAGTGGGCCTCCCGGCCGCCCAGGGCCTACCTGCGCTCGCGGTTCCACCTGGCTATGCTCCAGTACCCGAAGAGCAGCGCCCCGATGCCCACGGCGAACGTGCCGTAGCCTGCGGGGAAAGGCGCCGGTTCTTCCCTGGAGGCCGTGCTGCCCGCTGCCCGCAGGAGCTGCCCTCGGAGGGACGCTGCCAGGCCAGCTCCTGGGGGGCAAGTGCCCGGGAAACGGAGGAGCGCAGCGGGCAGGGCTGCCTTCCTGGGCTCGGCCTGCCCCCGCACCCCGTCCACGGGCTCCCTGCTCCAGGGACCCCCACGAGGAAGGCAGAGAGTCAGCAGGGCTGCTTGCGGGTGGCCCCCACCCCCTTGTCTCCGCGGAGGCTGTGCTGCTTGCCCGTCAGCAGGCCGGACGCCCTGGGAGGCTGGACGGCACTTCCAGGGGCAGCGAGTGCCCCCACCACTTCCAGGCGTGGTGCCGCCACCCTCCAGTCAAAGCCCCCTGCCCTGCGCCCCAGAGGACAGAGGCCTCCATGAATATTTACCGAGCACCAGCTGGGCGCTGTGCTCTAATCCGGATGGGCCGGCTGAGGGCTCAGCTGGGGGCTCAGGGAGGCTGCAGCCCCCTCGTCTCAGAACGTGGTTTCTTCTGGGTACTGGCCTGGTCAGTCAGCCGAGCTTCGGTTCATGCCCAGCCAATGCCCAGCCAAAGGTGGGTGAGGCCCTCTGGGACCACAGCAGGCCCCCAGACCCTGGGTGGGGCACGAAGTGGGACTCTGGTAGTCCAGGCCCTGCCCAGTCAATCACTTGAGCTACACCCGCTGCCCTGGCTCCGTCTTCTTACAACATTGTTTGCAGGGGGCCTCCCGGGGTCCTGAACCCCCAGGGACTGTGTCCCCTTCTTGTCCAGGCTCCATCTTCCAGCAGCTATCTGGGATTGAACCCGGGACTTGCGCGTGGGAAGCAGGCGCTCAACTGCTGAGCTACACCTGCTCCCCAATGAGAGGTGGTTTTCTCCTTTGTTTGTTTGTTTTTAGGAGGTACCAGGGATCGAACCCAGGACCTCGTATATGGGAAGCAGGCGCTCAACCACTTGAGCTGCATCCGCGCCCCTGGCTCCATCTTCTCACCCCTTCGTTGGACCTGGTCAGACGAGTCAGGGCGGGATGTTTCCATGTCGAAGGGGAGCCAGTGTAACGAGGGAGCCCCAGTTCCAGGGCTCAGAGCTCAGAGGCGGCCGCTGAGAGGCCCCGAGCAGCCTCATCTCCACGGTACTGGAGAGGACGCAGGTCTCTCTTCAGTGGCTGGTGCTGCTGCTGGGGGCCCAGGGCCCTTGGGGTGGGGCTTTGCTGAGGCCTGATGAGGGGCTGCCTGAAGAGGGGCAGGCAGGCAGGGGTGCAGGCCACACCGAAGAACATCAAGGCGGCTGACGTGGCATCGTCAGGTGTCTACAGGAGACCCTGCTGGAAGCCCAGCTTTGTTTCAAAGCTGGTGAATCTGGGTATCTGGGGAGCAGGGGCACGTTGGAGTGCTTGTCTCATTTTTGTATCATTTTTGCAAACTTCTTCTAAGTTTGGAGTTGAATAATGAAAAGTTTGGAAGAGAAAAAAACAAAAAAACCCTACTCAGCTTTCTTTTTTTGCAGAGCTTGACAAAAGAATCATAAAATTCATTTGGAATGGCTAGGGACCCAGATTAGCCAAAACAGTCTTGAAAGAGAAGGACAAATGTGGAGGGCTCACATTTCCCCATTTCAAAGCATGTCACGCAGCAGCAGTAACGAAGGCGTGTGGCGCTGGCATAAGGACAGAAGAATACATTGGCGGAACAGAACAGAGAGTCCAGAAACAATCCGTGTCGTTTACGGTCAGTTGATTTTCGACAAGAGTGCCAAGGCAATTCAACGGGGGAAGGGCAGTCGGTTCAACAACTGGGACAACTGGACAGAGACATGCACGAGAATGAGCTGGAAGCTTCCTTACACCGTGTGCAGAAGTGAAAACTGTGCTGCCAACGATGCCATCCGGAAAGGGGAAAGACAAGCCACAGAGTGGGAGGCACACTGGCAAATCGTACCCGACAAGCAGCTGTACCTAGAAACTGAAAAACTCGTCTGGCCCTGTAATAAAGTGTGAACTTAGGTGCTAAGGTCGGTTTCACAACTCTGTGACTAGGCCAAAAATCACTGAACTGTACGTTTAAAATGGGTGAACCTATGGTGTACGGACTGTTATCTCAATAGAGAATGTTAAGACACAAGGCAAAAAAAAATAAAATAAAATAAAAAAGGGAGGACTGCGCCTGGGCTGGAAGTGTGGAGGGAAAGATGAGGCCTGGAGAGGGCAGGCATGGAAGTGGCGTCAGGAGCACCGTGGATTAAAGGCAGGCGGCCTGAGATGGTGGAGGGAAAGTGCAGGCTCGGGGACACAGGGTGTTGGACGGGAGCAGGGCAAAGGAGAGCCGAGGGGGCGGCAGCCTCAGGAGGGAGCACAGGGTGTCTGCACAGGCTGTTCCGCCTTGTGCCCACTGTTCCCTCTGCCTCAAGGCTCCTTCTCAGGGCCCCTGCCCACCCTGGCCACAGCGGCCCTTGGCTCCTCTGCGCCTCACCACCACCGGGCATTCTTGAGTGTCTGGCTCCTCAGCTGGGCTATACTTCCTCGGGGCAGGGATGGGCCCTCAACAGGCCACCCGGCCCACCTGTGCTCAGCTCAATAACCCGCTTCTGAAGGAGGGACAGACGGGAGAGAAGGATGTGGCGCAAAGACCCACGTACGGCCAGATGGGGTGTCCTCTTCGGCCCTCTGCAGCCTCAAAAGACTATGTTTGTGCTAAGTCAGCAGGACTTAGGAGTCCTGGTGGGTGTGAAGTGGTATTTCATTGTCTTTCGGTTTTTGGGGGCTAAGGCTGCTTCTCCCTCTTTTTTATTAACATTTTTACTGTGGTAGCATAAATATAAGACACGTGGTCCCATTTTAGCCACTTTCACGTGTACAGTTCAGTGGCATTAATTATCTTAATGATGTGTGCTGCCCTCCCCACCACCCGCTGCGGGAATTTTTAATCACCACAAGCAGAAACACTGATCCCATTCAGCAGTATTCCCCTTTCCCTGCCCCCAGCCCCTGCTAACCTGTATTCTAGGTTGTCCCTATGCATTGGCTTATTCTAATTATTTCCTCTCAGTGAGGTCATACAGCATCTGCCCTTTTGTGCCTGGCTTGTTTCGCTCAAGTGTATCAGGACTTCATTCCTTTTTACGGCTGAGTAATACTCCACTGTATGGCTGGACCTCCCGTTCTGTGTCCCCATCACCTGTCAACAGACACTTGGACTGCTTCCACCTTCTCACCATGAATATCGGTGTACATGAATCAGTTTGAGTTCCTGCTTTCGATTCTCTCCAGGCTGTTTTCTGCAGTGGCTACACCATTTGACATTCCCTCCAGCAACAGGCAAGGGCTCCAGTTTCTCCACATCGTCGCCAACACTTACTGTTCTTTTGTTGTTGTATTTTTTTTTTTTTTCTTTATTTATTTTTCTTTTCTTTTCCTTTCCCAAATACTAGTCAGCTTAGTGGGTGCCAAGTGGCATCTCACTGTGGTTTCTTTCTTTCTTTTTTTTTTTTTTAGTCAGGCCAGTGAAAATAATTTATTTGGGAAATGGGGGAAAGAACAGAGCTTGCTGAGGAATGGGAGAGAAAGACAGAAATACACACCAAGATTTGGGGTGCGCTCCTCTAGGCAGAGAGAGCCTCACTGTGGGTTTTGATCTGCATTTCCCTGTCGGCTTGTGATGGCAGCATCTTTTCAGGTGCTTTTAGGGCAATATCCAGAACTGAACGAGGACCGGGTCAGGGAGAGGCACTTTTAAAAGGCACTGATGTGCACGCAAGTACACATTGAACATGGAGAAGGTGCAATGACACTTTTTAAAAATCTTTTTCCGGAGGAACCGGGGATTGAACCAAGGACCCTGTATGTGGGAAGCAGGCGCTCAACCACTGAGCTATCTCTGCTTCCCAATGAGAGCTGGTTTTCTCATTTGTTTGATTTTTTTGTTTTTAGGAGGTACCAGGGATTGAACCCAGGACCTCCTACATGGGAAGCAGGCGCTCAACCACTTGGAACTACATCAGCTCCCCTGCAATGACACTTTGATAAAATAAATGGAGAGACTCATGGTTGTGGCCCTTGGAGTCAAATTTGGCCAGTAGCAACTTCTGCCATTGCCCTCGAGCTAAGAATGGTTTTCCATTTCTAGGTGGTTGTGGGAAAAAACCAACAGAGGCCTGCTGTGTGGCCAGCTATTTTCTGCCTGGTCCTTTCCCAAAACAGTTGCCCACCCCTGGCTCCGGGATACTAAAAACCCAAGAAGGCTGCGAGGAGGCTTGACTTATCTGACGTTGGCCTTCGACTGTCTGGATTATGTACATTTTCTATGATGCTCATGAATTCTTTTTTTAACTGAGGCATAATTTTCCTTCCACCACATGCACAAATTTTAAATGTAAAGTTCGGTGAGTGAGGGCAAATGTAATCACTCTTAAAATACGTTGTAGACATACTGGACCCGGGGTGCTCACTCAGTATGAGCGCCTTTTACATTTTTTCTGAGCTGTACCCAACAACAAAACGTTAAATGTGATCTACAATATTTGAAAACGTAAGAATACGGATTCCCGGGACACGCTCCAGGTCGGGGACCCCGGCGAGGGGCCGGGGCACAGAACATCCCTTTAAACTCCCTCGGGGTTCCCAGTTTCGGCTCTGGCCTCGCCCCGGGTGGCCCTCGGGGAGTCGCGGCCTTCCTCCGGGCCTCAGTTTCCCCACTTGGGGAACGGGCGCGGCCAAGTTGACCTCAGTTTACCCTTCAGGAAAATGGGGATAATTGACGGGACCGACGTCCTCGGCTGTAAGGACACGGCAGCAAAGCGCGGCTGTTACTCTTTCTGTTATCACCGACGCTATCGCGGACCCCCGGGCTCCGCCTGCCGTCGGGGAAACTGAGGCCCGCCCGCCAGCCTGGCGTCCCGCCCCCTCCCCGGCGCCCCCGATCCTGACACCCCGGCGCCGGACGACACTGACCCGACAGTCCTCGACGCGGCAGGTTCCGCTTGTAGTCGATGGGGCTATAGCCCCCCGGCGGGGGCATGTCCTGCTTCACCTTCGGTGCCGCCATGCTCGCAGGACCCTGCGCTTCCGGCCGTGGGCGGAAGTTACGTGAAGGCGGGCGCCGCCGCCATGTTGAGTGTGGCGGAAGTGCCTGCGGGTCTGGGGCTCCTAGAGCGCGCGGCTGGACCAGCTCTTCCCTGCGCGCGGGAGACCTAAGGCGGCGGGGCCCTCTCCCCGCCGGCCTGGGCGTATCTCAGTGGGAATCGGGGCACCCTGGTCCTTGCAAGAAAGGACCTCGGGGCGCTGCAAGCCCCCTTCCCCGTTTTCTCCACCTCTGGGGTGGCTGCGCGGGCAGCTCAGGGCCCCACATGGCCACTGGGCGCGTACAAGGACTTGGGGGTGGGTGGGGTGGGGGGCGCAGCGGCTGCCCAGATTCGGCATCCCAATCCCAGGCACGATTCCGCTCCCCGGGGGGTGCTCAGGACCCCCGCGAGGGCCCTCTCCTGGGGAACTGGACCACTACCGGTGATTATGAGTCACAAAGCGTGAGGGGCTTGGGGGCCCGGCGGGGCGGGGTCCCCCCCTCACCGCGAGGCGGGGTGACGCCCGCGGTCACTTCACAAGGCAGAAATTGTTACCGCGGCAATAAAAGGCGCCGCGGCGGCGGGGGCCCGGGAGTGGGCACATGGGGGTGCGGGTGTGCAGGTGCCAAGCGCCATGGGTTAGGCCCGAGATCGGAGTCCGGCCGCCCCCCCGACAGCAGCCGCCTCCTGCTCCCCGCGCGCCCCGGGCGCCACCATGTCGGGCGACAAGCTCCTGAGCGAACTCGGCTATAAGCTGGGCCGTACGATCGGCGAGGGCAGCTACTCCAAGGTCAAGGTGGCCACGTCCAAGAAGTACAAGGGCACGGTGGCCATCAAGGTGGTGGACCGGCGGCGCGCGCCGCCGGACTTCGTCAACAAGTTCCTGCCCCGCGAGCTGTCCATCCTGCGGGGCGTGCGGCACCCTCACATCGTGCACGTCTTCGAGTTCATCGAGGTGTGCAACGGGAAACTGTACATCGTGATGGAGGCGGCCGCCACCGACCTGCTGCAGGCGGTGCAGCGCAACGGGCGCATCCCCGGGGCGCAGGCGCGCGACCTCTTCGCGCAGATCGCGGGCGCCGTGCGCTACCTGCACGACCATCACCTGGTGCACCGCGACCTCAAGTGCGAGAACGTGCTGCTGAGCCCGGACGAGCGCCGCGTCAAGCTCACCGACTTCGGCTTCGGCCGCCAGGCGCACGGCTACCCGGATCTGAGCACCACCTACTGCGGCTCGGCCGCCTACGCGTCGCCCGAGGTGCTCCTGGGCATTCCCTACGACCCCAAGAAGTACGACGTGTGGAGCCTGGGCGTGGTGCTCTACGTCATGGTCACCGGCTGCATGCCCTTCGACGACTCGGACATCGCCGGCCTGCCCCGGCGCCAGAAGCGCGGCGTGCTGTACCCCGACGGCCTGGAGCTGCCCGAGCGCTGCAAGGCCCTCATCGCCGAGCTGCTGCAGTTCAGCCCGTCGGCCAGGCCCTCGGCCGGCCAGGTGGCGCGCAACGGCTGGCTGCGCGCCGGGGACTCCGGCTAGGTGCGGGGCTTCCCGCCGTCCCCGCCGCCTGGGCACCGCGCACGGGCGCCCAGCGCGGTTCCGGGGTCCCGGGAAGACGCCGCGCGCCCCTGCGCGCGCGCCTTTCCTCCTTTGCCCCCTTCCCTTCCCTCGCACGGCGGGGGCCGCAGCCGCCCCTGTCCTGAATCCAGTTCCTCCTCCACGATCCCTACCCCGCCCCAGTGCGGGAGGGCGCGTGCGGCAACTCGAGTCCCTGCGGAAGGCCCCGGGCTGGGGCGGGACGAGAGACGGCAGCGCTGCGCCTGCGCGGAATGAGCGACTGCTGCTCGGCGGGCAGAGGCTGCTTGGAGGAGCTGCCGGCGAGCGGACGCGCGCGGAGGGCGTCCGTCCCCAGCCTGCCGCGGAGGCCAGAGGGGGCCTGGTGCGCCCTGGGCGCTGCCCCCGCTGGAACCTGCAATAAACTCGCTCTTCCTCGCATCTGGCCCCCTTTTCATGACAGGGGGAGGAGGGGTCTTGCTTCCCACCCAGGGAGGGGGTGGGTGGCAGGCAGGAGCAGGCACCTCATTTTAGAGGGAGGCAAGTTGGGGTTCCAGCTCCAGGTCTTAACAGGGAGTTGGAGTCGAATCCTGATTATTGGGACTCTCCAGCCTACGCAGCTGCCAAGGGGATTTAGGGTTCCTTGGAATCGTGATGGTCCTGGGAATGGGGATGCCAGGCTGGGTTCCTGTATTTAAGGCCGGAAGTGCGGCAGGTGGGACTGTCCCCAAATGAGCGGAGTTTGTTGATGAGGAAACTGATGCCCATGTGACGTATTGCTTGCCCATGAACACAGCTGGGATGCGAGCCCAGATCTGTCTGAAGCAGGGCCCCTCCTTGGTTAGTCATCCCTGCCTACCCCCCAGTCCCACACCCCTGGGACACAGTCGGGGTGAGTCAGGGGACTGGGTACGGGTCCTGTGACGAGCGGATTCATTCAGTCCTCCGTTCACTCGTGTTTCTGTGCGCTTATTGAGCACCTGCTGTGTGCCAGCCATGCTCAGGGACTCAGCAAAGAAGCTTGTTCCCATCCCTGCCCTCAGTGGGGAGGCAAGTGCAAGTCCAGTAGAACTTAAAGTATGAAAATAAAATAATTCTAAGTTGTACTAAATGGGGGACCGGGGAGCTGTGTCCAGGGATCCAGGGAGGAACTCTGAAGCACTGACAGTTAAGGCGAACCTTGAAGGAATCAGCCATGGTAGACCAAGAGGGGAAGGGGTCCAGACAAAGGCCCTCCTGAGGAGATGGGAGAGAGCTGGGGCGAGCACCGCCAGGGGCTCCTGTGGCTGGGAGGGTGGAGGGACATGGGGTTGGGGTTGGTGCGATAAGGGTGTGTGTATGTGGGGAGGGCCGACAGCACAGGGCCTGGAGGAGTTTGGGTTTTAACTTTGCCTATGATGAGGTGACTGGGTTTGGTAACAATGGGAACAGTCTCCCCAAACCCTAAATCTGTCTGCCTCCCCCACCCATCTGAGCAAACACTCCCAGAGGGAGCTGCTCAACTTGCAGGTCTGGCCATGTCCCACCCCAGCTCACTCACCCCCCATGGCTCCCCAGTGCTCTGGGGATTGAGGGCCAGCTCTCTCCTTGCCCACTTCAAAATCTTCAGGCTGTGGCCCTGCACACCCCTAGGCTAAGAGAGGGGAGTGGCTTGACCCCAAATTCTAGCTGAGTCACATGAAAGCGGACAGAAAACCCAACCTCTGGTTTACAGTCAAAGGGCCCCTGACCGGGGTCCATTCCTTGGCCACCTCAACTGGGCAACGGGGGCTGGTGGGGAAGGGGCCTGGCCCACCGGGTCTGCCCGAGGCCCCCACTGCTCTCACCGCCCTCCCGCTGTGTCTTGACCTGCCACGTCTTGTCTCTGCTGTGAGCCTTCGCACTCGCTGCCCACACTTCCGGCAGCCCTTCTCTCCCCTCAAGGCTTGGCCTGAAACGTCACTCCTCCCTGGGTGCCCTGCTGGTCCCAACACCCCGTTCGGTGTGATGGCGTTGGTCCTTGTCCACCCCTCCCCTAGGGCCGGCGGCTGCATCGGTGACCAGACGGGGTAGGGCGTGCCGCCCTCCCCGGGGTGAGAAGCCTGGGCCCAGGCGAAGGGGGCCGAGCCCCCCACGAGTCCGTTCCTGTGGCCGGGGCTCGGGCGTGGGGGAGCGGCCAGCTGTGAGGGGTGGGGACGATCCCTGGCCTCCGGTGCAAACACGAAACCAAGGACCGGCAGAGGGAGTGTGGGGTCTTGACCTCAGGACTCACCTAGGAGTGAAGTTGGAGGCTGTTGGAACTTGGAGCGTTTCCCACAAGGAACTGCCTGTTTCAGAGCTGGCCGGCCCGCCCGAGCCCGGGAAGGTCCCCGAGGCTGGGTGGCCCCTGTGCGCAGGCACCCAGTGCACACTGGGAACAACCTGGGAAGCGTCAGGGACAACGGCCGCTCCCACAGGCAACACTGGCCGGCCCGCGGGCTTCTCCCTCCAGCCCGAGGGACTCCACGCCCTGTGGAAGTCAGGGGGCTTCCTCCATTATGCCAAAGGTGCCCCTGACCGCACCCCCCTCCGAGTCTCCAAAGTGCTCCCAGACCGGGACAGATGGTGCTCCCGGCATTCCAGGGAACCAGGGCCGAGGGATTAAAGGGAAGCACAGGCACGCACTGTCCATTTCTTTATGTCCTTCAGGTTCTGAAGCCACCTCAAGATACAGCGGAGTCATCAGTTCCAGACTCGCTTATTGGAACTTGTCTATTTGGATCTGGCGGCAACTTTTTTTTTTAATATTTATTATCAAAGATTTAGAGTCACAAATACAAGTGACAACTTGTACACACACACACAAAAACACCAAAAAGCCAAATTTTTTGGGGTAACTGTCACTTTCTATTTAAGGATTATAAATGTTTGCTGTTGTTTTTTTTTGAAAAACACAGTCCAAATTGTTTAGGCGGACGGCAGCGTGCTCCCAGCCGACCGGACGTCTGCGTCCACAGGAAAACGGGGGCTTCCCCCCGTTCTGGGGGTTCCTGCTTCACAAAGGTGCTGGGAGCACAGGTGGACCAGAGGCTGCCCCGCCCCCCAGACAGGGCCACTCTCGGCAGCCATGGCGCGACAGCTGGGGACTGCGGATGGAATTCGGGATCGGGGAGGCCCTGAGGAGGGCGGGTCTGTGTGTCTGTCCGCACAGACATGCAGCCATACCAACTTCCCTGGCGCCATTCCACACCTGTTCACTGCCTGCCCGTGCTTAAAACAGGCGAGAAATGAGCTTGGGAACTGCAGCTTTGTAAGTCCCCAACCGCCACCCCACGGCTCGCGGCACAGATAACCGTCAGTTTTAACCGTGAGCTGCCGTATTACAGCTTGCGGGACGTCCTGCAGGGCTCTGCTGGGACTCCAGGAGCCCAGTGGGGCAGTGACCGGCAGAGCCATGGCCAGTTTTGTCAAGAAACATCTTTTCCTAGAATCTGCAGTCCCACCCGGAGACGACGTCGGCATGCACCTTCCGCATGGCGTCCTCACACACCACCCACAGGGGCAAGGGGGAAGCTGAAGAGAGGGGGGCTGGCTGAACCAAGACTCAGGCACCGCACGACCTCGTCCTTCACACACAGCTGCTGCGGAGCCGCAGCCCGTTGTCCCTGACGAGAACGCCCGACGGGGCGCAGGTGGCAGGGCCTGAGCTGGCCGGCCCCCCACTCCCCAGGCCCCGGGGGGGAAGCCCAGCCAAGCTGAGAGACGGTTCCTGAGCACTGAGGGAGGTGGCTCTGGGGAGCCTGGGCAGGCCCTCCTGAGAGGCCCGAGCCAGAGCCGCAGGCCGCCTGTCCGGCCAGAGGTGAACGCGGCCCGGCCTCACTGCAGACGCTGGAGGCTCCGTAGCCTTGCTACAAGGAGATGCCCAGCCCCTGCACTGAGGTTGTGCAAAGTCTGGCCCGTGTCACTAAACAGAGAGGGCTAAAGCTCAGGGGAGCGAAAAGGCAGGTTATTTATTCACCAGGCACACGGAAAACTGCGAGAAGCGGAATCGGTTGCCGTACTCTTTCCAGGTCTTTTTGGTATGAAAACACACCCTGTCCCTGGCCTCCTTGTTCCTGGATCCCTAGACCTTGGACTGAGGCCGCCCATTCTGCAGAACGCCGTCTTGTGCTGCACGTCAGGAAGGTCTCTGCACATGGACAGCACCCACACGACATGAGAGGGGTTAAATGAGCTTTTATTAGAACGTTGTGTAATTGCATTTGAAGGGGCCGTACAAAACGAGGATTTTAAATTAAGTCTCTAACTGCGGTCAGTAGGAAGCCGGGCCGGCCTGGGCAGCGGGGCCGCCCCACCTCCCCGTGGGTGGGGCCTTGGGCGTGCGGGCACACACAGGCGGTGCCCGGCCCTGTACGGGGGCGGCGCCAGCGCAAAGTACGAACAGGATGGCTTCTAGACCCTTCCTCAGGGAACCAAATTTTAGAGAGGGAGGAAAAAAACAAAACAAAACTACAGCAGACCTGATCCTTTAAAAAACATTTCTGGAGATTCTACGGGTTTTTAAAAAAAAAAAAAAAAAAATCTGAAAAGGAACCATGACAGCAGGCCGGTCGCAGGGAAAAGGATTCTAAACTAGAGCCAAACTGAACCCTGAGGTCGCAGAGGGGGCGGAGGAGGAGCCCCCGGACGGGACGCCTGGCCTGAGCCTGCGCTGACGGAAGGCTCGAGAGCTTGTCCACCAAATCAGTAGGAAAAGAAAAGGAAAAGATTTAATAAAATAAAATAAAAAACACATCAGAGAAGACAACAGCCCTCCCCCTACTACCCCATCAAGCCTGCGGGCTCTGCCGCCCTCCTCCTCGCCTGTCGGCGTCCCTGGTTCTCCAGCTGGGCCTGGGTGTCCGTTTGTCCTTCCGCTGAGTGAGAAGTCCTGGGGTTGTCGGAACAAGCAGCAACAGAGGGCTTTCTGCGGGAGCAGGGGCCGCAGGCCAGCGCGGGGCGCTCAGCTGCCCGCCTCCCGGCATGGAGGCCTGCAGGCACCCCTGGGTCTGCGCAGTTCACTTTGTGTGTCATCACTAACTCCATCATCGCGAGGTGATTTATGAAGGATTCCAACCTACAGGTCGCCACAATGGAAGGCAGTCAAAGAGTGGGAGCGGAGGTGGAAAAAGCAGAAACAAAACAAAGCCCGCTCGACTCCCAAAGCCTCGGGCTCGCCCTTGCCCGAGTGTGTCACAGTGTCCAGGGTGAGCTGCGTGCCTGCCGGGGGCCAGGACGAACAGGCCCCAAAGGTCCGTGTTTCTGCTGGTGACGGCAAACTAAAGGCAAAGAGAGAAGGGAGGAAAGCCACGGGGACGCCGCCCAGCCGGAAGGCCCTCCACCCGCGAAGCAGCTCTGCCGTGCCTGCAGCTCTGGGCGCTCTCAGCAGAGCGCAGCGTCTTGCCGGGTGGAGGGTGTTCGTCGGGGGTCCGTGGAAACGGGACGGGGCTGGGGGCCTGGCTCCTCACGCTATTTCCAGGCGGCCGACTGGGGGATGGAGCGCGGTGGGATCATGTCGAGGAGGTACTCGCGCTGGCGGTCGACGGCTGAGGAGCTCTTGTGCACCGCCAGGCCCGGGCTGACCAGCGCAAGGGCCCCGCCTGCAAGGGCACAGAAGGCGGTGTGGCCGGTCAGCCCGGGCCCCAGCTGCTGCCTAGAGCCCCCGGCCCCACGCGCCTGCCTGCACCACCGCGGTCAACTCAGATGCCAGCCTGAGGGGGAGCTGGGGAGGATTTAAGAAACCACCCGGTGTGTCTCACGGCAGCGCGCCCACAACCCACGTCTCAGGTTGTGTACTCATCTCTTTTCTGGTTTTGTAACAAGCTCTGTACTCCCTTGCCTACCCTAAAAAAACAACAAAAAACAAAACACAAAAACCCACAAAAAAACAAAAGCAAAAAACAAACCACTAAGCCCAGACAGTAAAATTCTGACGGAATGCTAGGGGGCCTTTAAGCGCAGCCCTATTCTCAAAGAAATCTTTTTGACTGTAGGGTAAAAACTGGAACCTGGAGAAGGAGAAGCAGCAGGACACACCACAGCCGCCAAGGCAGCACGCTCGTGAAGGCCGGGACGTGTGGGCGCCCCTTCTCCTTCGTGCTCTATCCTGAACTTCACACCACGCGGCAGGTCAGGGACAGACTGAGGAGAGAGCACCTCACACGACCGTCCAGAGCCAGCAACACGGGGCGGGGCGGGGCGGCAGCACAGCAAGACAGTGGGGGCGCCGGGGAGGGGGTCGCAAGCTGGGAAAGTGAGTGTCTGTGCTGACAGAAGTCCACAGCCAACTGCTGTGTGACCTGGGTCTGCCCCAAACTCAGATCAAGGGTGACACTTTGGACAGAACAGACGTAAAGGGCGAGGGCTACGAGTATTTAGGGACACTATCTAGGACGTACTGCTTAGCGAACCGGGGACAGCACTCAAGTGTCAGTACCAGCTACCTGCGAGGGACCCTCTGCTGGGGGCAGCAGTCCCCTGGCCCGCCCGTGGCCCTGGAGGACGCCCACCTGTGCCCACGGCGGTCTTTTTCCAGGTGGCGGTGCTGCCGCCCTTGCCGGAGCCCGCGGTCCTCTCGGAATGCTTGCTGGCCCGGTGCACCAGGGCGGGTGCCGAGGCTGCGTTCTGCGGTTTGGGCGACGGGCTGAAGGTGTGCAGGACGCCACGGGGGGCCGTGGCAGAGCCCCGGGACAGCTGGCTGGAGGCCTGAAGCACACAGAATACACAGTGGCTCGCGTGGGGCCGGAAGCGCCGAGCGCAGTGTGCCTGTCCTCGCTGCCTCGCTCCTCCCACCCCGCAGGCCCCCCAAGGGTCCACGGTTAAGCAAGCAGATCAATCACACGGCGGGGGCCAGGAGGCGGGGAGATGGACAGACGGGTGGTGTTGTGTGGGGGCGGCGCCGGGCGCCCGGTTCTGACCTGCAGCACAGCCCCGTTACTCCAGTCGCGGGCCTCTCCTGAGCGGAATGCCAGTTTGCGCCGGGGCTTTATGACCTACACAAACAGGAAGTGGAATGGGATCAACACTGCCCACAGCCAGCACATGATCTCGGGGGGCAGGGGTGGGTGGGGTGCCAGGCTCCAGTGGGATGGGACAGTTTCCTCAGGCAAAGTGATGCCCGGGGGCAGGCACGATCGCTCACTGGCTTTAGACGCCGGGTGGGGACCGAGAGAACGTGCGCGGTGACACTGGAAAGAAACCCAGGGGCCAAACATCCTCCACAGGGGAAATCCAGAGCTCCGGAAAGCAGGAAAGCAAAGCGTTAAAAAACTAAACCAGGGAGGCGGCTGTGGCTCAATCAGTGGGGCTCCCGTTTACCATATGGGAGGCCCCGGGTTCGGTTTCCGGGGCCTCCTGGTGAAGGCAAGCCCGCCCGCACGGCGTGGTTAGCTGACCCAGCGAGCACAAGCAGCAAGGGGGGGGTAAATGAATAAATAAAATCAAAAAAAAAAAAAAAAAAAAACAAAAAACCAAAAACTAAACCAAAGCGAACAGCTTCGTATCCACAACTTGTTTCTCTCCTTAATTTGGCTGGAACAACATTGCTTACAAACGCCTGTCATGGCTCTCAACATGGCTTTCGGAAAAGTCCTTTTAGGCAAGAAGTACTTTTCACTTGGCATGCAGCAAGGGAACGCTACGAAATCTAACAAAACTGCAAATTAGCGGTTTTGCAGCCAAGCGCCACCATTAAGTGCAATTTAGACAAAGTCAACAACCAGGCAGAGGAACGCGATCCGCGGGACGAGGCGCCTGGAACATCTCGCCTTCTAGGGACGATTCTCTGCCAAGGAGGGGAGGCCCCGGTCCTATGCGGCCCTCGGCCGAGCGCGCCTGCCCCCTGCCAGCCCCCACGGGGCCTCACCTGCTTCAGCGACGCGTGTTGGGTGGTGGCGGGCTCCGGCTTGGCGTGCACGGGCGCCACGCCCTGCTGCAGGAGGCGCTGCTCGATCTCCTGCTCCTGCTGCAGCGCCTTGACGAAGGCAGCCTTGAGGCGGCTCGTGTGCTCCACCTTGAGCGCCTTCTTCTGGTTGGAAGTCACGCAGGTCTCGCACATCACAGCGCCGCCCTTCTCCTCCCGCCAGCGGCACGTGAAGTCCGTCTTGCACTGGGCACACAGGTAGGGCTCCCGGGACAGCAGGACGGCGGCCGACACCTTGCCTGCTGAGGAGAGACGCTCGCAGCTCAGGAGGGCCAGGAGGAAGCCGTCGGCCCCAGGGGCAGCATGCGAGAGCAGACCCACAGGGGGCAGCCGCCTGGCCAGGGAGCCCCGTCAACGGGCACAGGCATTCCACAAACGCAGAACGAGCAGCGATGCCTGCGAGATGCGGGCTGGACACCCTCGGAGCTTATCCTTCAAGACGCTGGTGATGCCAGCCTGACCTCTCCTGGCCCCGCCGCCCAGAGGCAGTGAGTGACCTTGTGTGCGGTGCACCCAACCCTGCCTGTGCCCGGCACTTCCATGACCACGCCAGCTGTGCTCCAGAGCCCGCACCGCACTCTCCTGCCTCGGAACCCCTGGCGCCTCGCTCCCCTTGTGGGTAGGGGTCAGCACAGCCTTTCACGGCTTCTCTATTTGTCACCCAGCGTGTGTCCTGTGCCCACAGCTTCTGCTCTCAGCACTCCTGGAGCATGACAGCACAGCCTGCATGGCCACCTCGCTCACTTCCCGTTGTTTATACTTGCTATGCTCACCGCAACCTGTCGCTCCTAAAACCGCAGTTCTAAGACGCAAGTGCACCTTCTCAACCAGGTCACGGGAAGGCGATGAACCAATCTCCCTCCTGGAGGCTCAGGGAGCTCTGCCCGAGGGCCGGCTCGGAAGCGGCCCCAGAAGCTCCTTGGAGTGGCCCGGCTGCTCCCCGCTGCCCTCCCCAGGCCCGCTTCTCACAGCGGGAATGACCCCTCAGTGCCGGGCCTCACCTTGGGTCTCCAGCAGATTCTGTACCACCTCTTCCAAGCCCACCAAGTATATGAACTCGTTGTTGGCTGCGCTGGGTAGGAAGTTCATCTCTGGGGCGGGGGGCTTTGGGGGTGGGATCTCCAGCAGCGTCTTCTCCAGCTGCTTTCGGAGCGCGAGCTTGGCGGCTGCTTGCCGGCTGGCAGGCGAGTCACTGGAGGCGCCCACAGAGCCCGCGCTGGGGGTGGAGTTCGCCTGAGCCGAGGTGGCTGCCGTCCCTTTGAGTGAGGCTGGGGAGGGCTTTCGGGGCAAAAACGCTGGGTCAGGAGCGTGCCCACCAGCACTGGCACTACCCGTCCCGACCAGCCCCTTCCCCTGAGAAGTGCCTGACGGGCACCACGACAGTGAGCAGGGCAGAGTCCTGCCCTGCACCCCCGGCAGCTGACAGGCCTAAGCAGGTTCGGGAAGCTCTAGCTAACGGCCAATAAACTGCACATTAGAAACGTGTCATGTAGGGCACCCGAGACGCACACCGCGGAGCTAGCGACACCGTTAAGTGGAACAGGCCCACCAGTGCCGGAAGCTTGCGCGTCCTCCCTGGGCACCACCTTCTCCTTCCTGACTTGTCTGGAGACAGCCGCAGCTCGAGTTTGCACCTGTGCCCTTCGCTCTCACAGCCTCCTCCCCTCTCTGTGCCCCTCAGCCCCTCACGCCTGCAGCTCTCCTGTGTCTGGGTCCCCAGGGCCAACCCACCCTGCAATACTGGATACAAAAGCAATCTCCCTAAAACCTGAAGCTGACCCCATGGGCACCCATAGCTTTTGGGGGCTGAAGACCCTTCCAGAAATCTGGTAACAACTGTACACATCTCCCACAGAAAAGGCCACATCCACAGGCTTGCCTCCAGGCCATCGTGGGGCCTCCACGAGCCCAGGGGAGCAGACCCCGGTGCTCCCACCACCGCAGCCCCCTCCATCCTTGCAGCACACACAGCAGGCGTCTGATGAAAACTCATGAACTGAGAGCAAACTGCTCTTCTGCTGTCCTTACAGGCGATTCTTTTTCTGTCCAGAGCATCCCCGTGTAGGTGGCAGGACAACTGGCAACGACCCCTCTGGGGACTCACCTAGAGCCCTGCTGGCCACATTCCCATCAGGCACAGCGGGCTCTAACTCCCTTGGCAAGAGCGAGCCATTCCAGACAGAAAAGAAAGACTCACGAGCCTGCCAGCCGAGGACGCGGTGGTGCAGCTGCTTCCTGTCTGTCAAGGGCTCTTGCTGCCCCTCAGCGCTGTCCACCCAGCCCTGCCCTGCACCACGGGCTGCAGGCAGAGGCGACAGCATGCCTCACCTACCGCCATGCCCGCAGGCCTGAGGAGCTGGGTCCCTGGGGCCCCTCACCTGCGGGAGGTTGACGAGCAGGCTGGCATTGGGGACACTGGCCACGCGGATGAGGCCCTGCTGGATGAGCCGCTGCCCCTGGATCTGCACGCTGGGCACGGACGCCCGGGGGGCCAGGAGGAGAGGGGGCGGCCCCGAGCTGGAATGCTGCCTGATGGTGTGGATTTGCTGCAGGAGGGGTGAGAGCCGGGTGTCAGGGGGCTCTGCACCCCAGGACCCCCAAGGCCCCGCCGCAGCCTGCCTAGCCGCCACGCAGTCCTTACCTGGGCACCCCTGACAAGCGGGGGCATGACGACGTGGGAGCTGGACTGCGGCCCCAGCTTTGAGGACGCCTGCTGCCCACCGCGGACCAGGGGTGGAGGGACGGCGCTGCCAGGCACCCGTGACGGAGCGGCCTGTGGGTGACACCCAGCCCGCCCCGGGTGGACACGGCTGCTTACTTTGTAACAGGTTTGCTTTTCTGTACACGCATGTATTAGTTAATAAAAATACAAAAGGCAACAACAACAAAAAAAAAACTAAGCCAAAACACTAACTACCGTGCCTTTCTCTTTGCACTGAACCAGGGAAGGAGAGCGAAGGGCCATGCGTGGAGACCAGCCCCCTTGGCACCAGGCCCCCTGTGCTTCTGCCCGCCGCATGGGGACGCCCCGGGCTGTCCCCCGGAGATTCCCGAGGACAGGAACCTGGTCCGCCTGAGGACTTTCCCGTCCTGCGGGGGAAGGTCGTGAGGCCCTGCCCGCCGACCCTCCTGGGCGGCACCGGGGTGGTTCAGAGAACACGCCACTCCCGCTGCAGGGCCCACTCCTCTTCAAACAGCAGAGGCTGGTGGCACACAGCTCCGCACGCCACCCTGCGCACCAGCAGCGCTGGCCCCATGCGCCCAGCTGCGGTCTGAGGACACTCACCTGGAGCGATGGCTTGCCGGCAGGAATGTTCTGCGTGCCGCGCACGAGTGGGGGCGGGGTGGTCACTGCACTCCCAGAAGAGCCGGTGGGCTGCAAGGGAGCAGGAGACACGGGGATGAAGAGGGGTGAGTGAGGGGCCTGCCAGCAGCGCCTGAGACCCGGGCACAGCACGGCATTCTGGTGGGAGGCGCCCTCCAAGCAGCAGTGGCTCTCGCAGGCTGTGCCCCTGACCCAGGGAAGGCGCCACCTGCGCCAGGACGACTATGGGCAGGTCCATCCCCCGGGCCCTCAGCTTCACTCGCCGGCTGGCCCTGGTGACGTGTCAGCAGGCGAACGAGGCAAAGGGCCAGGGCCTGGGGCGGGCCCGCCTGAAGCTGCGCAAATGCTGGGGAGGGTGCCTGTTTGTGGGCGGCCTCGGTTCAACCCCCAGGCTTCCAACAAGGAGGCTGTGCTCAGCGCCAGCAGCCCAGGAAAGCGCTTTCCCACTTGTGTCAGCCGACGTCAGCCTGCGGCCGCCTGCCACTGAGGGAACTGGAAGGAGAGGGAGACGGGACCCCAACATTCCTCAGAGGCTTCTGAGGAAATGGGAGGAACAAGACAAGCACCAAGCCAGAGGAGTAAGCTCCTCCCTGGGTAACGGCACTCAAACCGTCGTCTGCGGTGGATGGTGCCTTCTGGTTATTGGCACAGCTACCACGGGGCGTAGCAGGGGAGCGACACCCCCAGGCTCCTGTCCATGACGGGCACAGCAAACTCGGAACAGGCACCTGAGGCCTTCTCTGGCCATCACTGGTGAAAGCTGCCCTGTGTTACGTTGCATTTAGAAACTGCGTTCCAAGGAGCCTTGCTTGGCCTCAGGGGACGACGAGGCAGGAGGACAGAAGCAGGGGCAGGGGCCTGAGGTCCAGGGTGCCCGGGAAGCAGCACAAGCAGGGAAGGGGGCCGGAGGCAGTGCACGCCTGCAACACCACACCATCTGTGGGAAAGGGGTCTTTCCAGATGGACCCTGGAGACCAAGCTCTGAGCCCAGAAGTGCTGCCTCCAGCATGTTTTCCATTTCTAGGAGTGACAGAATGCTTTTGGTCTAAGAAAAACGAATTTTAAATCCTAGGGTCGAGAATGTACTACAGACTGAGAAGAGCTCTGACATCCTCCTAGCTGAATGCCAACCACGGCCTGAGTCCGCGACGCCCCTCTGACACAGCCTTGGCCCACGCAGCCACATCCGGGGCCTCCACGACTCACCTTCTGGGTGGCCTCCTTCTGTATTTGACTTTGCCGCAACTTTTTCAACAAAACAAGTTTTGCTTCTTCTAATCTTAATTCTTCTTTTAGTTGCTTGATCATCCTTTCTCGTTCTTCAGGACTACTTTTCTGCAAGAACAAGAAAGAAGGGTTGAAGCAGAGGGTCTGCGGGAGGAGTCAGGTCCCTTGTGGAGCCCCAGGGAGAGGGGCTGGAGAGTGGCGGCCCAATGAGCCAAGCCGCCTGGGTGGGGGGTCGTCAAGACGAGGGGCCACCAGCAGAGCAGGAGACCAGCACAGCTCACCAGGAGGGCCTCGGCGCTCGTCTCCCTCAGCACAATCTTGGTGAGGCCATTCACCCGCGGGCTCGCCGGCTGCTCGTTGTCGGACAGCACTATCACGTCAGGCGAAGGGGCTCTCCGCTCAGGCTTCATGTCACTGTGGGGGGCAGGGACAGCGTCGTTAGCCACCAGAGCTCCCCGACTGCCAGGACGCCTTGCAGCATCCGCCTGTGCTGCAGGCGGGCGCAGGCTCAAGCCGCCGCACACTGGCTCTCCTGCAGCCGGCTCTCCACCCATCCCCAAGGGACACGCCATTTTGGAAACGCTGTGGCGCCCTTCTCTGCTGTGGGCTCTGGGGCCAGCTTGGCACCCCACAGGGAGGCTGGGCTCCCACCTGTGTCCCCGATGACCTTCCACCTGGGCCAAGCCGCCCGCCTGCCGAGGCACCGCCACTCCCCGTGACCCTGGGCGCTCCCCTTCACGGGCACCAAGGCCCTGCCCACTCGATGGTCCCTCAGGGGCCTCCTCAGCCCACGTCGCTACATGCACTCTGAGGGCATGTGTGAAATCAGGTGAAAAACAGAACCCGGTTTTCCTCAGACCTGAGCATGCCCTGCCCTTCCAGTCTGACCACAGTGGGGTGCCCGTGCCCCCGACCCTCACAGATGCCAAGGCCATCCTGCCCCTTACCACTCTTGTCCCCTTACCTCAGTCTACCCGCCCTAAGCCACATCCCAGAAACACTCATCTGCGTGAGCCCACAGCCCCTGCTCTAACATGCCGACTCTCGCTGGCACGCAGGTCTGCTCAGGAAGCTGCCCCCGCCTCTCCTGGTGGGCCCAGGAACGAGGCGCCTACGACTTGAATCTGTGTCAGCAAGCGGCCACCACAATCCACGTGCCAGCAACGGCAAATGCCACGTTCTCTGCGGCGTATCACTCGGGCTTCAGGGGCCTGTCCTCCTTGCCCTCTGGCTGGGTCCAGGCAGGGACTTGACAGCTACCCAGTAGCTTTACCTTTCCACTTAGAAAGGTACTTGGGCCCTCCTTGGGCCAGCAGCACGTCCTCCAGGTGGCGCTGTGAGCCAGGGAGTGACAAGGATGGAGCCAGCTCCACAAAGCTGATCCCTGTGTCCACTGGTCCCAGAGTGGACGTAGGCCCTGGGCCTGCTGAAACGCCCCACTGTATCTGTGTCCTCTGAGACGGCCTCTGTGGAAAAGCCGTACTCACCTCCGGAGTGAGCCAGACTCCAGGGAAGATGGCACAGATGGTCACACAGAGGCTTCTCTTGGACGTAGAGATGTGGGCTCAGTGCCCGCTCCCTTCACTCCCCCGGCCCTCCTTGTGCCCACCCCCACCGTGATCAGACTCTACCAGAGCAGCTGGGAGAGAGAAAGAAGGTGCTCATTTCAACACCAAGTCCAACGCGGTGGCTGCCCGCATCCTAGTATTCCCCAGCCAGAGACCAGCACGTTTGGGAACGGCTGCTCTTCAAAGCCTGCGGTTTTCCCTGCACTGACTCCTCTGCCCTGGCCTTGGGGTTCCAGCCCCGGGTCTCTGCGGAGCCACCTGACTTTCCCTGAGACACCCCAAGGCCTCGCAGGCGAGCAGAACCTCACTGGGTGGCCGGCACCATGTGGGCGCTGGGCGGCACACAGAGCCGCTGCACGGGGGAACCGCTTGGGTGAAGGGCCCCCGGGTGCACAGGCTCGGAGTGGCTGCCCTGAGTCTGTGTCCACAGAAGCCACAGCAGGGCGGTCCACAGGCACCAGTCCCTTGTCCTCTTGCTGAGGGCGGGCACTTCCCACAAGGAGAGGTGTCCAGAAGAGCGGGAGGCGTCAAGGGCGGTGTGGGCCCATGCGGGGGCCGGGACTGCCACGGCAGCTGCAGCCTCCATGACGACCTGTCCTGGCTGAGGAGGAGTCAAGGACTCTGTCCAAGATGCCGCCAGCCGCCCAGCTTCCCACCAGGGATCAGTTAGCACCCAGCAGCCAGCAGGGAGGGGACTTCCTGCATGCTAATCAGGCCGCCCAAAAGTCACGTGACAAAGGCATTTCCCTCCCTGGTCACGTGACCCAGCAATGGTGCCTCCCAACCTGAAAACCATGGCAACAGCCAGTTTGAACCGGCCCGTGACCCACAACCTTCATTTTGAGAAGTGAGGGTAGGGTCCAGGTGCTGCTGGCAAATGGAGGCAGGCGCTGGCCGCGGTGGCGGTGGTGGGGGTTGGGGGGGCTTCCCAGGCTAGCCACAGCCCTCGGGGGCTGTTCCAGGGCCCCTGGGCGCCACCATCCCTTCTAGTTTCACCAAAACAAACTTCACTGAGCTTTGCCTGTAGAGGAAAGACACTGCACGCCTCAGTCCAGTCACACCCCAGAGCTCGGGACCCCGGGAAAGGAGCCTCCCCGACCTCCCTGCTCAGTTAGGGTACACACAGATGATAAAAACCCCAGAGGCCGAGGAAGTCTAGCTGCGGGGGCTGGTGGGGGCCTGCACTGGGCAAGACTCAGCCCTCTTCAGCAACTGTCTGGGCCCCAAAATTTATATGAAAGTGACGGGGTGTGAGCACAAATCTGATAAGACGGTCACTCCACTCTGGGGACCACGTGTCAAAGGAAGAGAGATAGTACGTGACCTTCAAAGCCCAGGGAGCCAGGCCAGGCTGCTCCCAGCGAGCTGTGCGCCACCTCCTCCCGTGGGGCCAGCCCTCTGCTCGGCGAGGTCCTGCGCAAACCCTGCCGCCTGCCGGCAACTTCAGTCGGGATTCCAGGACGGCGGGGGAATCAGAAACTTTGAAGAGAAGTCACACCAGCTATAAATAACGACCCGTTGCCTGCTCGCGCCTCTAGCCTGTGGGTGTCTGCTCCTGTTCCCCTTGGCACCGTGACAGCAAGTGGGGGCCTTGCTGAGAGCATCCAAAGCCCTCGGCAGTCTGGGTCTCGGTCCTCTGCCCCCTACCCACATGACGGATGTCCAGGGCAAGGTCACTGCCTCTGACACTTGTTTACTCACATTTGCAACCCAGGTAAGAGGCGAGCCCTGTACCTGGCATGGGGACGACCCTGGGGTGAACAGGGTGTCTCTAAAGGGCGGGCGATGGGAAAGACAGACTCAGCAAAATGGCGCAGGGCGGGACAGAGGCGGGCAAGCTCCCGGTGCGGGTGGGGAACTTGGGCCCCATGAAACTGCCTCTGGGCCCTGAGGCTCGTCACCTGGGGCGCATCAGGAAGGCAGGAGTTCAGCTGTCCCTGAGCCCCTGGATCAAAACCTGCGTTTTCACCAGAGCCCCGGAGACCCCCAACCTTGAGAAGGAGGGAGAACCACGGGGTGGGGGGCCTGTGGCCTGGGGGACAAGAAAGCACCTCCTCAGAGGGCAGGGCCATCCTCGCTCACCTGGGGAGGAGAGGCGGGGGAGACTCCCTGGCCCTATGGGAGGGCCTGCTCACCCCCCCCCCCCGCCTCACCCCCCAGCACCCAGCGTCCTGCAGACGGAGCCCCAGGGACATCTGGAGGGCGTACTCCCCCCCACACACCTGGGTCCCCAAGACCCTTCCAGACCACCTCAGGAGGACCCCGCCCTGGGGGCTCAGTCAAGGCCTGCCATCTTCGCAGAGGCGCCTCCAGCCCCGTGCCCTGTCCGCCCCGGGGCACGGAGTGAGGGGCAGGGCTCGGGGTGAGGGGTCCACCAGGCCTGCAGAGAACCCCAGGTGCCTGAGGATGGCGCTGCCTGCCCCTACCTCTCACCCTTGAGGTGGCACGAACCAGACCCACGAGGGACAGGGACTTGCCAGCCTGTCCCCGCCCGGAGCTGGGGGCCAGGGGCTGCCACATCATGCCCACTCAGAGCGGTTTCCAGGAGAGCACACACAGCCTCGGCCAGCCCACGACGGGCGAGCGACTGGACAGGGCCCCACGAGGCCAGAGCGGACCTGACATGGCAACCCCAGGAGAGGTCGGCGGCCCTGAGGGCCAGGGCCCGGGCAGCAGCCCCAGGAGAGGCTCAGGGCCAGAGGCGCAGCACGCTCCCCGGAACCCCGCTGGCTTGGGGTGAGGGATGGAGTGGGCCCGGGGGGCCTGGGGGCAGACGTCCTGTCTTAAAGCTGTGCTTGGGGTCCCCATGGCTGTCCCTTCCTCAGCCAGAGACAGCTCATCTGTGGAAAGAGCCTCTGGCCGTGAGTGAGGAGAGCCCAGGAGGCTGCAGGGCTTCACTAGGCTGCCCCGGCCAAGGCCCAGGCTGGGTGTCCACCATGCCGCCACCTCACGTGCGGAGGTGCTCGCGGTGACGACTGTGGGCACCGCTCGCTTCCAGCCTGAGCTGGGAGAGCTTCGGGCGGGTGGGGGAGGTCCGTGCTCTCGAGGCGGCCCAAGCCTGCAGGACCGGGTCCAAGGCCAAGGCCTGCAGCATCAAGACCACAATGAACTGCGCCTGCTGCCCCTTGTCCCCGCTGCCCAGGAAGGGCCACCAAGGCCTGGGCCCCGAGGGAGCCCCAAGGTGGAGGTCGCTCCAGGAGGCCCAGCTCAGCTGCAGCCTCGGGGGGGGCAGAAGTGAGCAGAGGCAGCCTGGGGGGCAGGGGGCGCTGCACCGAGGGTGGGGCTGGAGCCCCGAGGGGAGCCCCTGCTTTGCTGAAGGCTGCGAGCCCCTCCTCTCATGGAGTCGAGGCGTCTGCAGAGCGCCGGCTGCTCCCTGCACCTGCAGCCTTGTCCGCTCCCTGGGCCTCCTGGAACCGAGCTCCAGTGACAGCTGCGGGGAAGCCGCAGGGAGGTCCCAGACCTGTGAGCAGAGACTGCCTGCTTCTCCCAAGACCCGGAACCCTGAAACTGCACAGACAGCACAGGCTGCTGGCTACCGGCCTTGAGCCTGCCCCAGCAGGGGCACCCCGGGCTCCACCCCAGAGGAAACAGGAAGAGAGGAGGCGGGAAAGAAGGGGGTCCCGGAACCAGAAGCCCAGACCCTGGGGACGCGGCAGGACCACAGAGGACACCCGGCAGACCAGGCAGAGCCTGCGGGAGCGGGAGCAGCACAGGAGAGCAGCAGGGGCAGCCGGTGCCGTGGGCACTCCGGCCCCTACCGTGGGATCCGACAGGCAAAGCCAGAACGTGACTCCCCACCCTCGACTCGGCCTTCCCCTTGGAGAGCAGGCGCTGAGCCCTGGCTGCACATGGGCACCCAACATGGCTAGGGTCCCCCCAGACACGGAGCAGCCTCCTGCCCCGCCCCCCCCAGATGCCCTGCACCTGCCCGGCCCCTCTGCAAACTCCCCTGGCCCCGCTCACACCCTCAGGGCCGGGAGGGCAGAAAACGCTTTGCTTCTGTTACTGAAGCCTTCAAGGCGAGTGGCTGGGATGCGATTTGGAAGCAACTTTTCCTGGAGACTTTGGTCCGACTGCTCTGGGGTCTGCGGGGCGCGTGCCCCAGCTGCACCTGGACGGGGTGCCGAGGCTGAGGGAGGGGAGGCAAGCGGGCTCCCCCAGGGCCTGGCCGTCAGCTACGGGGGCCCGGGCACACCAGAACCTGCACCTCGTGCGTGAGCTGGTGCCCCCAGCACGGACCCTGCTCGTGCTCCTAGGGCTGGAGGGCAGCCTCTTCCCCACGCACCTGGTGGCAGGATGGCTGCAGCAGGCTTGCTGGTGCCCCAGCGGAGCACAGAACGCACGGGACCCCCACCCGGCAGCCTCTGACTCGGGCTGTAAAAGGCTGCTTTTGGTCACAAAGGTCTGGGTTTACACCTCAAGGAGACTGCACAGCCGCGCGGTGACAGCAGCGTTGCGACACGGCTGCTCTCGGGATCGCCGCGGCCACCCCTGCCGCCAGGGTCTTCCAGGAGCGGGTGGGCAGGATCCGGAAGGGCTGCTGGCGGCGGGCGGCAGGAAACACAGCGGGAGAGCCCAGACGCGGCACAGGCCAGCGCCTTCCGCCCTGGCCTCGCAGGAAGGAGCCGGAGCGCACTCACGAGGCCCTTGGAGGGCTGGGCAACGAGGGGAGGTGGACACGCACCTCCTCAGAGGCCGGCCTCCCTCACCAACTCGGAGCGAGAGAAGGTGGAAGCCACAAGCAGGAAACCAGCAGGGCTTTCAGGCTCGCAGAGCCCATGACCTTCAGAGCTAAAACCAAAAGCGCTCGCTCTGCCTAGAAATCTCCTGGTCCCTCCCCACCGTGTCCTTCAGGCCCAGCCCGGTGACCCCAGCCTACGAGGACCACGGAGAGTTAAAGCCTGGAACAGGGAAGCGGCTGTGGCTCAATCAGTGGGGCTCCCGTTTACCATATGGGAGGCCCCGGGTTCGGTTCC
>JAKSZT010032673.1:349349-398713 GCA_026826555.1 Tolypeutes matacus | reverse complement strand
GGGGCCTCCTGGTGAGGGCAGGCCCGCCCGCACGGCGTGGTTAGCTGACCCAGCGAGCACAAGCAAGGGGGGGATAAATGAATAAATAAATAAAAATCTTTAAAAAAATAAATAAATAAATAAAGCCTGGAACAGTCCTGAAACCTCGAGGCTGTCCCTCGCCTGCAGACAGGCCACCGGTGACCCTAAGCCAGGAACCCAAGCGGCCAATCGGCAAGGCGCTCAACCCCCTTCCCTTCCGCCCAGGACACCCTGTGCACCTCCTGGAGCAGAGGCCACCTCCCCCCACCCTGGAGTCAGGGCTCCTGAGGACCAGACCAGCTCTGCCTTCCTAGGCCTGGGCCCCAGCAGGCCTTCAGCTCTAAGGGGGACCCACGGACTGGCCCCCACCACGCCTGGCACCCGCTGTCCTCTGGGCTGGACCACCACCTCTAGGGAGGTCTCCCAGGTCCAAACCACTGTCCTCACAGGAGCCACGGGCTACACGCGGCAGGAAGAAAGTCTCAGGACGGCATCGGTTCCTTTCTTATCAGTTTCTCCACCACCGAGTCCACGTCTTCTGGAAAGCTACACAAATCACCCTGCTGCTTCTTGAGGCAGGACAGTGTCTCGAGGAAGCACACAAGCGTCCGAGTTAAGGAACAGCCGACACGCTCACGCTATGGCTTCCCAGACTTGGGTACACAGCACGTTCCTCCCCACTCGAATGAGGCGAGCCTATCGCTTCAAGGAGAACCCCTGGCAGTATTTGTTGCCAGTGACAAAGTCCAAGCTTCCAATAAGCAAAATCTGAACTCAGAAAACTTGCATGTGCCAGTTTGGCAGATGTCCAAAAGACCATCTCCATCTTCCGAATGCAAACCCAACGCTTTCAGTTGAGCCAAGTCCTCACTGCTGCTCTCAACAAGCCTGAACTGTTTTGGTATTGAATAAATGAGTTGTGTCAACATGAGAACACGCTCTTTTACTCCAATTTTCCCAGGTCTGTGACATCACAAATTCATTCACAAGTAAAATCTTCCAGGGAGAAAACAGAATTCCAAATGGTTTATGTAGCTTCTCCACCGTCAAGGAGCTGCAGCGCCACCGCCCTGCACGGGACGTCCTTCCGGGAGGACGGGGTGGAAGGTGGTGGGGCCCTCGCGGTGCAGAAGCCGAGAAGCACTGCGTGTAGGCGGCACGTGACAAGGCCCCACGCCTCTGTGGCCTTCCTCCTGAGACCCTACCTCGCCCGTGTGGTCGCGGGAAAAGCAGCAAACCCTGGCAAGGGAATCTGTTAACAATCTTTGCAGCTTTTCTGTAAATCTAAAACTGGTCTAAAATATAAAGATTATTCTTGGGGAAAAAAGCAAAAAAAAAAAACCCACCATTATTCCAAGTACCATGGATGTTACGAACCCAAGTGCAGACTTGACGGGCAAAGACGGCAGTGCCCACAGGGCAACTGGCCTCTGAAGCCCCAGCTGCGCTGCGCGTCGCAGTAGAGGAGGAAACCAGGGTTACCTGAGAAGACCCCGACAGTGTGCCCCCTCTTCCACCTGCTTCTCTGCGCCAGGCGGGATTTTCTTCACGCGCCTCAACCCGAACAACAGAGCCTACCCGAGAGTGAACACAGACGCAGCCGTGAGAAGCCAGCTGCCTTCTGAAGCCAAGTACGGAAGAGATGCACAAATTAGCCACCCTCTTACAGAGCAGTCTTGCCGCTCACACGCAACGGGGTCTGTCTTTAAGTGAGCCATCAAGTGTGCCGCGTCTCTCAGATGGTAGCCGTCAGCAGACACAGGCCTCGCAGCCAGACTCTGGGGTCACAAGGGGACAAGCCAGTGCTGGGGAAGGGTCTCGTCTCTGGGCCAGGCCCCCGTGGCTCTCCAGCTGCCCAAGCGAGAAGGACCACGGGCTGCCCAGGACTCCCTATCTCCCTCAGCCCACAGACCCTCCGCAATTCCACAATGAAATCTACGCAGTTACGCAAGGAAACGAGACCAGGCCGCCTGTCCTCGCAGCCACTAAGCAGCCCCTGCACAGCCCCTGGCCCTTGGCTCGCCGGCCCACAGTGCCCCTCACCCTGGGGCTGTGGCTGCCCCGTCCTCCCCAGCACTGGGTGCTGCAGCAGCGTCTGGGCTGCCCCCAGGCCTGCACGCCCTTCAGAGAGGGCTGTTGGCACCACACATGCCTGAGCCCTCGGGGCTGACGTGCCTCCCCGCCGGAGCAAGTCAGGCTCAGTTCGAGTATAACTGCTCCTGGTGCAGAGAGGATGGCGGCAAGTAAGAGTGGTGCGGGGAAAACCCAGCCACTGGGAAGGCGTGGCAGGAGGGCCCCTAACCCCAGCAGCTACTCTGAGACCCCACGCGACAGTGACATGTGCGCAGGGACCCTGCCAGAAGGACGTGCCGGAGACCCCAACAGCAGCTACTCCAGGTGACGCAGCACGGAGGAGGCGCCCTGCTTACCGTCCACACGTGAGGCTCTCTCTGCTGCCTGCAGCTCTGTGTAAGGACCAGCACATGGTCAAGGGACGATGTCCTTTCTCCACAGGCAGGGACCCAGCACCCTCATTTCCAGGGGGCAGCACGGTAAAGGCGAAACCGCGAGTGGCGAGGTCAGGCGCAGCGCCCCTTCTCCATCGCCGAGTGCAAGGTCCACTCAGGTTAGAGAACAGGGCACTACTGGAGGCGTCACCCCAAGCCCCCAGGCTGCCGATGGCCCATCAAGGCTCAGGGGGATGCGTCTCCGTCGCTTCAAGCTAAAAGCAGGTAGAGAGATGTGGGCGAGGTCCACGCCACCTCCTGGCAGTGGGCACAGAGGCTGCCGAGGTCCAGGAAGGGTCAGCTGGGGGAAAGCAGCAGGCTCTGGAAGCTTTCCAAGTGGGGGCACCACTCTGGCCCGGCCCAGCCTCTCTCAGGAAAGGGGCTGAGGGGCGGCAAGGGAACTGGTGAGTCAAGAGCAGAGACCAGGCGACAACAGGTGCTGGGGAGGGGCTGGGGCACCGGCTCTGGGCCCCAGAGACGCTGCCAAGCCCGGCCAGTACCCGAGAGAGATTTCAGGAGAGCCAGGGCGAGGGGCTGCCAACTGAGCACATCCTCGAGAGTGGAAACTCGAGCCTTTCCTGAGCAAGTCACACAACAGCTGGGTCGATTCTAGGCTGTCTCGCTGGAGGATCTGCGTTAGCCCCAGAACATTCCGACGGACAGCTGGGCTGGCAGGCTGAGGACAGCTGCCACGGGGCGTGGTTCCGAGGGAGCAGGGACTGAGGTCTGTCCGCCCATGGCCAGTGAGGACCCTGGGCAGGGCCCACACAGCAGCCAGCGCGGTGACAAGAAGCTCTGGGATCGCTTCCACACGTGAGCCACAAAAAAAGAGACTGCAGGTAACACGGAACGGAGTCGTGCTCTGCGAGGAAAAGGGCCACGCAGGGGCCGAGCTCTTGAGGATGGAGTTATGGACAGAGGCACAGACACACTGACGTGCCTGTGACAAAGGGAGACGTGAAAGCAGAGTAGACGCAGCGCGCTCACAGAACAGTTCTTCCCACGCCTGACAAGCTGCGCACAGCTGGCGCCCCACGGGAGGCAGAGTGTGCCCCTGTAAGCTCCTTGCAGGGGCTGTGGGCGCATGCCTCACGTGTCCCTCCCAAGGGGCCACAGCAAGACTGCCCAAGCCGCAGTCATGTGACCGAGGACAAAGGAGCCTCTGCAGAGTGAAGGGATGCAGACTTTTCCTGCTGGTCCCATTTCTACACAGAATGGAACGAGGTGCCCACACCCCCATGTGGCTGTGACAAGCTGCTGCCCTGCTACGCTGCTTTCAAATTCACTTTTGCTTTTGGAAGCGGTCTCGGGCATCAATGCGGTGTGGACAGCGCACTCACCGCCTGTGGTGGCCGGGGGGTTTGTGCCCGGGGCTCGGGTGTGCCTGCGCTGCCCCCTTGTGAGTGCCGACACTGAGAAGAGGATGGGCCACGACCAGTCACAACGCAAGCCGCCAGTGCTCCCCAGCCAGGTGAAGAGCCAGCACCCTGGGCTGCTCTCCATGGGTCACGGCCTCCAAGGCCTCAGCCCCGGAGCCAGGAGCAACAGCAGCCCAGGCTGAGGCCAGGGGTGGCCTCGGGAGCGCACCCCACCAGCGGGAGCCCCAGGCGAGAGGGGGCGTGGGCGGGGAGCTAATAGCACACGTGCCCCTCACCCACCCAGGCCTGTGTGCTATACTGGAACGGACCCGAAGGGGGGGCGCCAGCTCTGCCACGGCCCCCAAAACAGGGCCACAGGGACCCAGGCCGCACGCCTCCATTTCCCCAAGGAAAATCAGGAGGTGGAGGTGGTCAGTACAGGGGTCTTCCTCTCTGGGGCCCCTGCACGCCTTTTCACAACAGCTTTGGAACTCCAAAGTCAGCTGAGTGGCTCGAATCTGGTTCTGCCATCTCTGCCCCCAGGGACACACGGAGCCTGGCGCCGAGGAGACCTGATTCCGCCGCTGAAAACCCGAAGAGAGCAGATGCTGCAGAGGAAGGCGCGCTCCGAAATACCAAAAAGGCTGATATTTCCGGGTAGAACTTCTGGAGAAGAGGCTCAAGTTTAACCAAATTAAATGCTTCTCCACCCAGAGTGGGGGTGGGGGGTGCTAATCAGCTGTTCCCACCTGTGTGTGAGGACCCTGACTACTTCTGCAAATCAACCATTTAAACATGAAGAAAGGCTCCCTATAGGGAAGTGGGGGGAGGAATCTCCTGACAGACAGCAGGAAGGAGCTGGAAGCAGCCCCTGCCCCGCAGCAATGACCTCTGGGGCTTGCCTCGGGGACAAGGCCCCTCCTCCACCGACCAGGGAGCTCCTGAGGGGAGGCCACACTGCCAGCGTGCAATTCCGGGAGTTTTCGCAGATGTACAGAGCTGTGTCACCATCTCCACCTCCCTCCAAACCGCCTTGTGCCGCCGGCTGGGGTCGGTGCCTGCCCCCGGCAGCCCGTCCTGCTTCCTGTCTCTCTAGCTACGTTTCCTGGACACACCACGCGGATAAGCCACATGGCAGGTGGCCTTCTGGGTCTGGAGGTGGCCTGGCGCAGCTGTCCGAGGCCCACCTGCGCCATGCTCCGGGCCGCTCCACTGCCGAGTGGCTTTGCTCGCCGCGCCACAGGCACTTGGGTTGTTTCTACTACTGACCATGATGAACACGCTGCTGTGGACCCCACAGCCCCATCGCTGTGTGGACGCGCGGCTTCCTTCTCTCGGGAGACTCCTATGAACGCAACTGCTGAGTCATACGGCTAGCTTATGTTTAACTTTTGAAGAAACTGCCCAGCTGTCTTACAGTGGTTACACTGACTTACGTTCCCACTGGCACCCGAGGGCTCCAGGGCCCCCACGCCCTTGCTAGCACCAGGTACTCCTGTGTCACGGCCATTCTGCTGGGGGCGGGACCTGCCGGGACTTGTTTTATGGCCCAGCACATACCATTTACCCTCAAGAATACTACATGGACGCCTGGAACACAGGCATCCTGCAGTCCTTCCATGGACTGACCTGCAGATGTCAGTCAGGTGGAGCAGGCTGAGGGCAGGGGTCAAGTCTTCTGTGACCTCGATTCTGTCTGTATGGAGAGCGGGGTACTGAAGCCTCTGAAACGGCCTACTGCTGTCATCAGTGCTGTCAGTTTGTGCTTCAGGTATTTGGGGACTCTGTTGTTAGGTGCACACTCAAAACAGCTGCCCTACTTCTGTCATCATCAAGTGTCCCTCCTCTTTGGCGTCAATAACATTTGGTGTTCTAAGGTCCATTTTACCTGATATTATTACAGTGACTGGCTCTTATGGCAACCGTGTACATGGTGTATCTTTTCCATCCTTTTCCTTTTGATCCATTTGTGTTCTTGAATCTAAGAGTGTCTCTTATACACAATATACAGTAAGCTGAATCTCACTTAAAATCCCTGCCTTTTGATTGAGGTGTTTCGACCATTCACATTTAGTGTAATTATTGATATGGCTGGTTTTACATTTGCCATTTTGTGACTTGTTTTCCATATGGCTCATGTCTTTGTTTCTTTTTCCTCCTTGACTGCCTTCTTTTCATGTGTAGAAATAGTGTCCACTTCAATCCTTCTGTTGGTTTTTTTTTTTTTTTTTAAGATTTTATTTATTTATTCATTTATCCCCCTCTTGCTGCTTGTGCTCGCTGGGTCAGCTAACCACACCGTGCGGGCGGGCTTGCCTTCACCAGGAGGCCCCGGGAACCGAACCTGGGGCCTCCCATATGGTAAACGGGAGCCCTACTGATTGAGCCACAGCCGCTTCCCCTGTTGGTTTCTTTTTACTCCAATATAATGCCATTTCTTCCCTCCTCCTCTGTTAATTACTCTCATGTTCATATCTACATATGTCATAAATCCTACCATACAGAGTTACGGTTCTTACTTTATACAATCTACGTCTTTTAAATGAGAAGCAAGGAGAAGCATATTTGCATGGCCTTGTTAACCTGCATACACACCACTGCTGGGCTCCTTGGCCTGTGGCCTGAAGAAACAGCAGGTCTGCCAGGAGTGAGTTCTCTCACTCGGTCTTGGCTTATTTGGGTTCATCTTTTTTACCTTTATCTTTGAAGGACAGTTCTGCTGGAGATAGCATTCCGGGCTGAAAGCTCTCTTCCCTGAGTACTTTGTCATTCCCGCCCCCACCCCCATGTGTTTTTTTCTTCTTTATTTTCCTTCCTTCAGGGAAGCAAATGATAAATAAATATAGGGAGCATCGCTACTGAATGTCAGGTATTTCCAGCTGTCTCCATACTTTCTCTTGGTTCTACAAAGGAGTGAAAGATGGTGCTCCACATGATGGTATGGCTACATTCTGCCCAAAAGCGTTTGTTGTTTTTTTTTTTTTAAACAATTTAGTGGAGTCTGCCGTTCACACAGGAACATACATAAACTAAGTGTTCAGTAAACACCGTGAACTTACACAACAAACACGCATGACCTCACAGCAGCCCCCCAGACAGCCTGCACTGCTGTGAGACATGTTAGATCATGAAAGAGCAACGTCAAAGCATTACTAGTAACTATAGTCCGTATCTTCCTCCCCTACACTTTTTTTTTAAGGATTTATTTATTTATTTACTTTTATCCATTTTTACCCCATCCCCCCGGTTTTTGCTATCTCTGTCCATTCACTGGGCAACTCTCTGTGTGTGTTTCCTGCCCTCTCTCCTCATCCTCCTCCTGTCTTCACTGGGACTCAATCCCGGGAACCTCCGATGTGGGAGAGAGAGGCGTCCTGCCGCCTGCGCCACCTCAGTTCCTGGCTTTCTGGTGCCTCTCATCTTGGCTCTCCCTTGTGTCACTCTCCTGTGACGTCATCATCTTGCGTGGCTCGCGGGTTCCCTGAGTACTCTGAACGCTACTTGACTCTCGGTTTCCAGTCTCAGCTGAGAAGTCAACTGTAGGTTCATTACTAAGCCCCTGAATAGGACAGACCACTTTTTTCCCTTGCTGCTTTCAATAGCCTGATATGATGTGTCTAGTGTAGATCTGTTTGTGTACACACAACACAGGGTTTGTCGAGCTGCTTCTCCTTGAGTTTGGGAAGTTTTCAGCCATTATTTTTTCACATGCTTTGCTGCTTCGCCCCAACCATGACCACAAGCCTCAGGTCAATGAAGCTGTTGGCCCTCGCTGCTCACCAGGCGTGGGTGCCACCCCACGCACCCTCACGACCTGTGTTGGTCTGGCAGAGCCTCCCACCCGCATAGCCAGGGGTGGGGGCAGGGGGCAGCTCCAGTCCACATGCCAGAGCCCTGCAGCCTTCACCAGGAGCCCAGACATTGGCAAAAAGCACAGGTGCTTCGCAGACTGCTGTATGCCTCTGGTCCATTTCCAGAGTGCTGAAAGGGTTGCTTCCGTCAATTCTCTTCTAGCTATCTTGGGGAAGAGGATTTTAAGATCTCATTCAATCATAGCTGGAAGTTGCCCTCCAACTTCAATTTATTTTGAAAATAAATTCCACATTGGGAGACTAAGAAAAAAAACCCTCTACATTAAAGAGAGATGGAAGAGAGGGGTGGGGTGAGGGGAGACAGATGATTCTACACCTTTATCGTCCTCTGGATGCTCCAAATCAATGCTCTATAGCAAAATTAAAATATAGATCCCAGTAGGATTTTTTAAAAAATGAATTAACTACTACTACACTCAAGAATGTAGATAATTCTCACAAATATAACGTGGAATGGAAGCAAGCCAACAACGGGAACACACCATATAACTTCATTTACTAAAAACACAGAAACAGGCGAGCGTGGGTAGCTCAGTGGTTGAGTGCCTGCTTCCCATGTACAAGATCCCGGGTTCAACCCCCAGTACGTCCTCAAAAAAACATAAATAAAATAAAGTACAGAAACAGGAAAAACTCACCTATGCTGTTAAGAGTCAAGACTGTGGCTCTTCTTGGAAAGGGTGACAGGGGGGCAACAGGCAGCTCTAGCCCTCCTCTTAGGTCACAGCTCAGTTTGCGAAAAGTCATCAAGCAGTGCAAGGAGGCCTACTTAGCAAGATGTATGTTATCATCTGGTACAAAAGCTAACTTTTCTTTCTTTCTTTCTTTCTTTTTTTTTGAAGCGCTGGGCTGGGGATTGAACCTGGGACCTCGTATGTGGGAAGCCGGCGCTCAACCACTGAGCCACATCGGCTCCTCTGAGTTCGTTTTTTCATTTGTTTGCTTGTTTTTTTTGTCTTTAAGAGGCACAGGGAACTGAACCCAGAACCTCCCACGTGGGAAGCAGGTGCTCATCTGCTTGAGCCACATTCACTCCCCAAAAAGCTAACTTTTCCAATTCAAAAATAAAAGTTGGAATTCCCTCTACAAACCAATTTAAAATTGCCGTGTTGGCCTTACACAGACACAATGAACTTTTAAGCCGACGTCAACTGCGCTTAGATGGTGTTGTGCCTTTTGAGCTGCCCCATCAGGGATTTGATGACAACCTCAGACCCCGATGGCACGGCTGCGCTGGGATAAAGGGAGACTCCCAGACAGTGTCCTGAGCCAGGAGCTCTGCGGGGATCCAAACACAGAAACCAATACCACTTCAGAATGTACCTACAGTTTAAGAATGTTTCTGCGGCAGATCTAATCCTAGCACCCTACCAAAACCCACAACTGTCCTTCTCCAAGGGACCAGGCAGGAACAAAACATCCTGTCTGGGACCTCAGCAGAGACATAAGCTGTACGTGCAACATTCTGATTTCAGCAAAGCTGAAGAACAAGGAGCAGGCACGATCAGTTGCGCCGCTGCCACAGTCACTTCCCCCACGACGTGCTAAGCCAGAGGCTGACTCCTGGATACATGTCCTCTCTCAGCCTGCAGGGTGGAGGCCGCTGCCCCGTTTCACAAGTCAAGACACAGGGGCGAGGACCACTTGCCCGAGATCATCCAGAGCATGACATGACCCCAACGCTGCCTGCTTGCCTCAAAAGCCAGCCTCTGCACAGGCTCACCCTGCTGCCGGGGGCCTGAGAGTGCTTCTCTAGACGTGCGAGGACTCCTCCAGTCCTGCAGGCACGCCCCCGCTCCACATACCCGGGGCACTTCTGTCCCCAGCCCTCCTCCACCGTCACATGCCTTAAGGACATCACCCCAGTCGGATTCAGATTAAAACACCGCTTTGTCTCAGTGACCTTAGTTTGGAAACAAATGGGCACAATGAGGAGGGAAAAAAAAAAATCAAGAGCGCCCTGGAATTTGGTAACAAAGATTTGGGTTTGAGTCCTGGTTCTAAACTTTCCCAACATAACCTCTTGCTTGCCAAAGGGACCAGATGCCTGGCTTACCTCGCTGGGGGTGGAGTGGGGGGGTGAGGGGGACAGGAGAGAGTACAGGTAAAGAGCCAGGACACAGGAGAGACTGGGGAGCCGACTAATGCTGGCCTCTCCTGCTTGGACTCCAAACCCGCCACCGGCTGCTTCCCCTTGAGAAGTGACGAGCTGAGATCGAGGGAGGAAGAAAGGACCCGTGTGTGCAATTTTACTTCTGAAACTTAAAGAAAGTTCTTGTTTTACTACAGGGACTGCAGAAAGCCAAGCCAGGCAGAGAAAGCCCTTTTACCAGCAGGAACACGGAGCACCCCCAGACCAGGTGCTTCCCCAGGAGGACGGCTGAGTCCCCTGTTGCTCTCAAGGAGGTAGGAAGTTAAAAGTTAACAAAGGCCAGGTCCTCCCGCCTCCAGCAGCCTGGGTTCCAGGCTGGACTGAACAGAAAGGTCTCTGAGGGGCCAGCCAGCTTCAGCAGGGAAGGAGAGGAGCTGCAGGCCTGGTCTGCACCAGCCCCCCTGGCCAAACGTCCAGAGACAGACCTTCACAAGGGGGACTCCTGGAGGGCAGTGGGGAGAGAATGCGCTTTCAGGCTCTAATTTCAGAGCAACGAGGCCAAAGAAGCCCAGGGAGGCCAGGGCACTCTCCAGGGTCAGAGCGAGCAAGTTGTGGAGGGCGAGGCTCTCCACCAGGGTTCTGCGGGGAGGCGGCCTCTGAGTGCAGACGTGGGGGTAGAGGAACCTTTCTTCTTTCAAGCCCTTACCTTGAGAACCTCAAGAAAGCTACCACCTTGCAAGCGGCTCTTCAGGTAACAGGCACCGGCTAAGGGGAAGCCAGCAGCACAGCAGAAGGCAGCCAGCTGAGCGGCGCATGAGCCCTCTAGCAGGACCCCAAGCCGGGGCGGGGGTGTGTGGGAAAAGCACCCCCCACACCCACGTTCTGGGAGCTGTCAGCGTGCGGAGGAAGCAACCCTGGGCTTGCCTCCCTGGAGGAGCAGGGTGGCACCACCAGATGACAGACCCAGATTGCTCCTGTCGCTCATACCCAAGTTTTCGTACAAGACTAAAAGTACCAAGTTCGACACACAGAAGGCACCTGTTTACCTAAGGACTGTGGCTGGCAGAAGCGCTGGCTCAGGGTGCCACCCCCACCTCCCAGGAGATGCACTCGCTGCACTGACGGGGACACGAGGCCTCGGGCACAGCCCTCGGCCCAGACACCGCAGCCGCCCAGAGCCCACCGTTCTCTCCGGGCGGCCCACCGGAAGTGGCCGCCCCCAGGCCCCGCCTCTGCCGCCCCCATCGGGCAAGCCCGCCCCTGCTCACCTTGGCGAGGCGCGCACATCCAGGGGCCCGCCTCCCGCCAGCACGCCGCCGGCCTCGCCTCTCAGCAGCTCCTGGGCTGGGCCTGCCCCCCGCTCAGGCTTCACCTTCAGGTCTCCCTCAGTCTGTACGTCCGCAGCCGACAGCCCTTGCTCCATTCTCATTCTCTTGCTCTCCGCATCACCCTCGGCCGGGTCCCGCTCAAGCGCTCGCTTCTGACTTCGTGTTCGGCATGCTTCTTCAGTCATTCTGAACTTCTGGAGAAGGAGACAGAGGCAACGTTTTAACCTTAGGAACAAAGTTGCTACCTCCTCAGGAACTTGTCAAAGCGTGGGTGTTGAGTGTCGTCCCACGTGACAATGGCAGAGCTGGCACAGCCAATGTGGGGCCTGCTCTAGTGCTCCAGGCTGCAGCAGGCACAGAGCCCCTGGCGCCCCGAGACGCTGCGGCAAGAGGAGGGGCCGGGCCTCCTGCCCCGGGAACAGGATCCTCTGCCCCCGGACTCGCAGACAGAGGAAACGTGCTCAGGTCTGAGCACCTGCCTCCTGGGTTTCGAGCGCCGCACGTGACTGGGATGTCTGGAACCTGGGGGGCAGTCACTGCCCAGGAGCACCGCCCCTGCACTGTGGGGACATGAGGCCAGCACTCTCTTCTCCTCATTCCCTGCTTACCTGGGGGACACCTGTAGCCCGGGGCCTGCCACGGAGGCAGCCCCCACGTGGGGCCGAGGCCTGGTACAACACCAGGCCACCACCCCGCACCTGCAGCACACACATATCTTGACTTAAAGAAGAAAGAAAAGAGGGAAAAGAGCTGAGTCAGTTTTTGATCCCATGACATCACTGGGCTCCACATGACCCTTCCCAGGATTCAGTCGGAGAGACAAAGCACTTTCCAGAAAACCAGTCTGAACCGGTTCCAGACGACAAGCTGGAGTGCTGTTAACCCTCGCGGAGACAGGAGGAGACAGAGGACAGCAGCAGTGTCTGCGGGCGGCCGTGGGCAGTCCCCATGCAGGCCTGAGCCGTGGGCCACTCTCTTAAAGGGGCCATCGCTAGGGAGGGCTGCTGACCCCGCGCCTCAGCTTCCCAACAGGAGTGGGCCGCAGAGCAGAGACAGGGCAGGCTGGGGTCCGTAGCCTACCAAAGGACAAAAGCAGCACAGCTGCTGGGGCGGTGGCCGAATCCCACAGCAGGGCCACCGTTACCCAGGACACGGGATGGGAGGCCCCCCCAGTCAGGCCTGGCACGGCAGCACCAGCAGGGCGGCACGTGCACAGAGGAGCAGGTAGGTGCAGCGGGCCCACAGGGAGCCTCAGTCTCCCCACCAGCCACAGCACGGACCGGGAAGCCGGGGGCAGTCAGGGATAACCCAGGAGTCACTGTGACGTACGGGACTCTCTCCCGAGCCGATTTCACAGAAGCCTGCCCAAATCTGCCCTCGAGGACGTGCCTGAAAAGAAAGTCGAGGCCAGCACCCCTACCCTGAGACGGGTCTGCCGGGGCGGTACCCAGCACGGCCTCCTCGGGTGCAGGCTCGGCCAGGCCTCACCCCGTCTCTGCGGTGGGTGTCTGACAACTCCTCCCAGCTCGCTGCTCTCCTGAACGACCCCGGCCCCCAACGCCGTGGGCCCTGCCCAGCTCCCGAGCTGGCCCAACTGGCCCGGCAGCCAGTCCACTATGGTGGCCTTGGTCCCCGCGCTGCCCCAGGAGGCGGGCACGATGCAGGCCCACACTCCCGACCCTTCTGCCGTCAGCAACGTCTGGCAGCCCAATGTGGCTGGGAAACAACGGGCACCAGGGGTTCTAACTGGGTGGCGGGGGACAAGCCTCTGCGCCCCTCCCTCACCAAGGCGCAACAGGCATCTTTCCTTTGGGGCGATGCTAAGGCAGAGGGCTCCTCACACAGCCGCCAACGGCAGGCTGTGCTGTGCCCCAGGTCCAGCGCTGCGGGGGGGAGGGGGTGCCTAGCGCTGCTGGGATGGGAGGCTCTGCCTGGCCTGGTGCCACGGGGATACCGCCACCCCACCCCTGGATGCTGACCCTGACGGGCAATCCATCGCCCGTGCGGCCTCCAGCCTTTCCCCGGCTGGCCTCTGTACAGTAAAGGTCACTCACACCTGAGACCCTGTGGAAAGCACCCCATGGGGCACCAAAGGCACCGCCCACCATGCCACCCAGGCTCAGGCCTGGCCCGTGTGGTTCCCAGTCGCCCTAAGGCCCCATCACGGAGCATGCCTGGTCTGCAGAGGTGGCACAGATGTGTCGAGGCCTCGTGGGGCCCAGCAGCCTGGGCTGCCGGCTCCCTGCCTGCGCCCCCAGAAGCCGGCCAGTGGGAGTGTGAGAGGCAGAGGGCACCAGGGACTGACTTCACAGCAGAGACCCGACACCGGCCTTGGGTGCTCGCCCACCTGCACCTCCTCCTGGGCACCAGGCCGGGCCCCACCACAGCCCCTCCCCCAGGCCTGCACCCCGGGGGCCCAGCTCTGGAGCCTGCTCCATAGCAATGCGCCGTTGCCTTAGCGAGGCCTGCCAGGTGCCCAATTCCCAGCGAGGACCTGAGGCTCCGAGAAGGGCAGGTGCCGATGGGAGGCCGGGGGCCCGGGGATGGGAGGCCTCAGCCCAGGAAGCCTGCGCTGTGAGCACCAGCGACCGCAGCGCAGTCCCTGAGGACGAAGCAGGGAGGACGTGTGCTCAGCCCGCAGCAGCCAGGGAGGAGGCGGGACTCCCGGCCTGGAGACGAGGATCCATTTCAAAGCTCCTGGGCGAGGAGGAGCAGAGGGGACGCGGCTCCCACGGCAGAAACCGTCCCCCCGCAGGTGTGCCCACAGAACGTCCCGTCCCGTTCGTCGGGAGCCTCCTCCCCCTCTCTCCAAACGCCTCAGGCCCATTTCTCTGGGCGAGGCCTAATGGGGGCGGGGGGGGGGGGGATCTGAGCCTGGCCTGGTGCTGTGAGAGGGCAGCTTCCAGCCACACCTGAGGGGCTGCAGCGGCCCAGGCACTGGCCACCCTGGGACCTCGTGGAGGCAGCGTCACCCGGGTCTGGGCCGGACGTGGACGGCCAGGCTTTGGGTCCAAGGCAGAGCTCCACTGCCTCCACCAACGGCCACCTGGTTTAGTAAAATGCTGCCTAAAAGCCCAGGCAAAAAGCAAATTCTCCAACCTTTATGGAATGGGTGAATTACGCTGTAAACAGGAAACAGTTTTTAAGTGGGACTCGGGAACCCAACAAGAGGCGCCCAGCACGGGGCAGGCGACGGGCCGCAAGGCCTCTGATGGCAGAAAGGTGGCGAGGAGCAGACACCCGTCCAGAGCCAAACCGCGCGCGCCCAGCAACAAGTAGCTGGGGTCACCTGGCCAAAGTGACAACGCTGCTTCATCAGAATTAAGACCATCTGTGCAAAGAACATTATCAGGAAAACAAAAAGACAGCCCAGGGAATGGGGGAAGATATTTGGAAACCGTATGCCTGATAAGGGCCTAATATCCCGAATGCCCAAAAAACTCCTACCACTCAGCGATGACAAACCAGCCTTTTACAAAAACACTCCAGTCTTGAATAGACTTTTCCCAAAAAAAGTTAAAATAGCCAGAAAGCACGTGAAAAGATGTCATTAGTTGTTGGGGAAATGCAAATCAAAACCACAACGAGTTGCCACTTCACACGCCCCAGGACGGCTGGAGCTAAGGCCTCAGCTCCGAGCTGAGGGGGAGAAGCCAGGCACGAGCGCGCAGGACAGCGCAGGACACGGCTCTGCCTGTCTGTGTGAGCTGCCCTGGCGGGCGGACCCAAGGCCACAAGCAGCGCAGAGGGCACCAGGCTGCAGGGCAGACGGGGAGGGTTGCTGCTCAAGGGGCACAGTTCCTTGGGAGAATAAAGTTTTTGTAATGGGTGCCAGCAGCTGCAGAGTGTAAGACGTGAAGTCCTGCGTCATACGTAGTTTACCACGCCGAGAAACAACAGCAGAGCTGGTGTCGAGACTGGACACGGGCGGCCTTCCGCCTCCCCCCGCCCAGCGCCGACTGACTGGGGGCCCACGGTGCATGCAGGCCAGCCCCGAGCACCGAGGACTCGGCGGGGGCAAGAGAGACACCCATACCTTCAGGACTGGAGCGCACGCCAGTGATGCGGAGGGGGGATGGTGCGTGTGAGGCGAGAGCGTGGGGCACATGGCACAGGACGTGGGGCGCGGGGGCTGGAACCCAGGTGGGCTGTGGACCCCCGCTCCCCACCGGCCAATGTGCCCCAGCAGGTACAAGGCGAGACGGTGTGTTCAGGGTTTTGGCCTGAGCAAGTGGCGAGGTGGAGGAGGAAGGGGTCGAGATGGGGACGGCAAAGGGGACACGCCCAGCTGAAGCAGACCCCGGGAGGGGAGCGCGCGGCCAGGTGTTGGCCACGGTGACAGCGGCAGCAGGGGCGATTCAGGATCCTGGGCAGCCACGCCCTTGACTGCTGGCAAGTCCTGCTACCAGACGCCGCTCTCCCCGGGACACAAGGGGCTGGACGCTGCCAGGTCGCACAGCGAGTGAGCGGGGGGTGCTGGACCTGGGCCCACGCCACAGGGGCCACAACCCTGCTGGCCTGGCCCTGCTCTTCCCGAGGAGACACCAGGAATGCAAACGCCTGTCCTGCCAGCTTCCCCGCAAGCCAGCAGCTGAGGAGGCTGGAGCTGGGCCCCCTCTTGCTCCCACAGGGGCTGGAGCAGACACTGAATGTTCATGGCATAATGTGGCGTCATAAGCAAAACATTCCACGCTACAGTAACCTGCTGTGACATGATACGTGTTCCTAAAAATCTCCATGCAATGCCAAATCACACAATCAAACCACAGGGCCCATGGGGAAAATGGGGTCGGGGAAAGACACGCACAAGCGCCGCGAGTGACGCAGCAAATGAGAGCCCGGCGGGAGGCAGGGCCACGCACTCCCTGCCTAGAAGACCCGCCCCTCCTGCACCACTCCTGCCTGGGGCACGGAGGGTTGTGGTGAAGTGGGGAGGGCCGTCTGAGGGCGGAGGGACACCGCGCCCCAGCGGAGGTCGGGGTGCCTCAGCCGGGGGTGCTCCACGGGGCCGGCAGGCCCGCAGGCGGGCACGTTCTCTTCTGAGTGTTAGACGGAGGCAGGAACCGTGTTCTGGATTTGCCCAGTGCAAGGCTCTCTTTCCTCAGGGACGAGGATCGGTATTTTCGGCTCAGTGGGTCAGACGGTCTCTGTTGCAAATGCTCAAAATCTGCTGCTGCAGCATGAAGGCACCACAGTTCTCTGCAAACAGGCGTGGCTGTGCCAGGGCAGCTTTATCTGCCACAGCAGGCCACCGGCCCGTGGGCCACCGTCTCCCACCCCTACCCTAACTCGGGGCTCTTCCTGGGCAGCAGCACAGAGTGCAGCGAGGCACGGGCTGTGCTCAAGTTGTCCCTAACATGCGCACGCGCCAGCAGCGCCGGGAAAGGCCCCTTCCTGAAACACGCACAGCAGCAGCAGTGACTGCGTAGAGAACTAAGTTTCAAAACAAGGACTTGACCTTGTAAATGTGATCTGAGGCAAGGGCTCGAGGTTAACACTCTGACAAGTCAGAAGGAATTTTGTTTCAAGAAGTGACAAGTTCAGAGAACTCACTGCAGGAGTCAGTTTGCTTGAGTGTGCTGGTCAGACCCGGCCCTAAACGCCTCCTGAGCCAAGTGCCCGGAGATGAACAGAAATGGTGCACGCACGGCACAGGAGCTGTCATTAGCAGCACTGGTGTGCGGGCAGGGCGGTGGGGAGTGGGTGTGTTTGAGGGAAACGCTCTAATATTCATTGAAGCGATGAATGCACAACTCTGATTTACCAAGTACCATTGATTGTACACTTCAGATAAATTGTGTGATTTAGGAACAAAAAAATAATAGGGCGAGCTAGGGAAAAATACACCAAAAATAACCTACTAGACTACAGTGAGAATAGGCGGTGGTGGGTGATGCACGGGGCCCTGTGTGGCGACAGGCAGGTGTGGCTTCTAAGCCCACTTCTGCTCTACATTTACGGCTGTTCATGTATGAATGACACACTTCAATAAATTATCTTTAAAATGAAATAAATAAATAAAATGAAATAAATAAAACAAGGAATGGAAACAAAAAAGAAAAAAAGAAATGGACCCATGCTGTCCCCAACGGCAGCCAGGGCCGCACGCAGCTTCAGGGCCTCTGGAAAGCGGCAGGTCCCAGCTGCGTCCGCACTGAGCTGTGCTGGGAGTGGAAAGTGCACACTGCAGGGCCGAGACGCGGCCCACAAGGGAGAAGGCAGAGGACCCTGGCTTTTTCTACATCACTCACGTGCGGCAACGGCGACGTCCTGTTAAAAAGACAAAGCCCCTGCGCCAGGGCCTCTCAGCACAAGCAGGTCCCGTGTAGGAGGGCGCGCACGCAGCAAACGCGGGGCGCGGTGAGCTTTCCCACGGTTACGGAAGCAGGCAGCTCCTCTGAGCAGGAGCCCGGGCGCGCGGCCACGTGGTGGGGACAAGCCCCGGGAGGCGGTGGCCACGCCCCGGCCGCTGGCCTGCTGCCCACGGGCGCCTCAGCGACAGGCCGCGGTGGGCAGGGCGGTGGGCCGGGCCCACGACTCCTGCAGGCGGGGACCCCAGGGGGTGGCCGGGCGAACGCCGGGCTTCTCAGGGCACATTCTGCCTGTGGCCTCCCGCCCGTCGCAGGCCCCCAGCCCGTCGCGAGCACACCGGGGCTGACGGCAGAGCGTGGGGAGCTCGCCCCGCCCACACGCAGGCCTCTGCGTGCCCCGGGCCCAGGGCTGGGTCAGGCCTAAGCGGGCAGCGCCCTTACTTTCATCGGCCACCTCTTCCCTCTCCTGCCTCTGGAGCGCCTGAATCTGTAGGCAAAACTGGCCCACAGCTCAGCTCCAGAGCTGAGGAGAGAACACCACATCAACACCCAGGAAAGACCTGAGGACAAACGAAGGTCACTGAGGAAAGAAGGGGGACAGGGGCCGAGGGAGGCTTGGAGCGGGCAGGGCCCAAGCCGGGGGCCCAGGGAAAGCTTTGCCGAGGACGGCCGCTGAAGCTGGGATGGCAGGCGTGGCCTGGGCTCTGCGGCGAGGCGCTGGGGCGGAGGAGCTCCTGGGGATGGCGCTGCGGCCGCAAGGAAGCCAGGCCTGGCCCGGGCTCCCGGGGTCAGGAGGATGCGCTGAGGACCGCGGGAGACACGTCCACCAGGCCACGAGAACCTGAAACAGTGTGCTCCGGGGCAGGGGTCCCGGGCAGTAGGCTTGGCTGCCGTCCCCCTGCCTCCACGTCCCACAGGACAGAGCAATTCCCAGCACAAGACGACCCCTGGCGCTCAACGTGGACGCGGTGCACTGTCTGGCCACTGACCGCACACAAGGGGTCTTGACTGACAGGAGAGGCGCCTCACCGCTGCCCCAGGGAGCCCCCCTACCCTGCAGGTGGCTCTCTGGACATGGGACGTGGTGCAGGTATCCCTGCGCCTTCTGCAGTGTGTCAGAGGCCACAGCGGCCAGCGAAGCACCAGAAAGGCGGCCGCTGCACCGACACGAGGGGCAAATGAGGGAGGAAGAGGCTCAGTTCCCCTCGCAGCCCCGCAGGTGGCAGTGGGGTCAGGGGCAGGGGGCGAGGGAGCCGCCCCTCCACTTGCATGGCCCCACGTCCCAGCCCCCGCCGGCCCACTCAGAAGACCGCCTTCCTGCCCACCCTGCGGCCCAGCCCAGCAGTCTCCGGGCGTGGCGCCTGCCTCGAGGGGAAGCAAGCCCGCGAAGATGCGGGAGCCAGGAGCAGGGGGCTGCGTGGGCTCCCCGCAGCTCCTCTCCCCAGCCCTTGGCTGCCTCAAGCACCCAGCCAAGGTACGTAGAGCTTTTCCAAATTCCTAGCACTGCAGGCCCCCTCGTTCCCACGATTCCAGGCTGACAGCAGACGCCCAAGCTTTCAGGGCAGCTGTTCCCTGGGCCTCACTGGGACTGGCCCCAGCCGAGCCCTGCTGCCTCACGGCCGGCGCTCGGCACTCGGCCCTCCCTGACGGGCGCTCCCCCTGGACGAGGGCCGCGCACAGAGCAGGAGCGACAAGGGGCCTTGCTTCAAGAGAGGGTGAGAACGGGTCCGAGGAGAAGCCGCAGCAGATGCTTCCCCGGAGCTGCACCCCGGTGGAACCTGGGCCTGGTGATGAAGAGGGAGGGAGGAAGGGTAAAGGAAAGGCGAAGCGGCGGCGCAGGGGGCCGCGGAGCCCGGCCCAAGCCTTTACCAGACTGGGAAACGAGGCCTCCAGAATAAGGCGTTGGGATCCTCTAACGTTAACCTGGAGAGCCAGGGAAGCGGCTGTGGCTCAATCAGTAGGGCTCCCGTTTACCATATGGGAGGCCCCGGGTTCGGTTCCCGGGGCTTCCTGGTGAAGGCAGGCCCGCCCGCACGGCGTGGTTAGCTGACCCAGCGCGCACAAGCAGCAAGGGGGGGAGAAATGAATAAATAAATAAAATCTTTAAAAAACCTGGAGAGCCAAACATCCCGGGGACTTCCAAAGTCAAATAGTGGCAACCGACAGTTTTTTAGGAGGTAACGGGACTGAACCCAGGACCTTGTACATGGGAAGCGGGCGCCCAGCCACTAAGTGACACCCGCTTCCCCACTGACATTTTTAAAGTCAAGACCTGAGGGTCTCCAAAGCTGCAAATGCAAATCAGGCCTGAAACGTGCCCTGGGGAACAGCGCTGTGACAGCTCATTCCCACACTGCCCAGGGCCATGTCTGTGGCCCTGAGGCCACACCCTGAGGGGCTGCCCAGCACGGCAGAGAGGTTCTGCACAGGAAATTCCAGCAAGGGCCCGAAAAGCACCTTCCATTTCTGGAGGCAACGGGCGGGGGGCACCCTGGGCTGCTTCCGGCTTCGAGGCCCTCCAGGCCCCCGGGCCAGGTCTGGGCTTGGCTGAGGCCCTCCTTTCCGGGACCTGCGGCCTAGGCCCACAGCGGCCACCTGGGCCCAGGGCGTCAGAGCCAGCAGGGCACCACGCCCAGCACGTCCGGCTCACCAGCTCCTCGGCCTCACCGTCAGCTTGGGTGCTGTGCCGCCATGGGCCCGGGAAACCATGCCTACCCGCTAGGGGTCCTCTCCAGGCGCCTTACACGGCCGCTTCTGCCCTCCATCCCGGACGCAAACAGGCCCCACGCTGAGGCCTCTGGGAAGCGCTGGGCTCAGCTGTCTGCAGAGGCGGCTTAAGCGTGGGGTCCTGAGAAACATGCTCCTCAAGGTGAAGCCTGAGCCCTCCCTGGCCACGTGGCCACCTGCCACCCCCTGGCTTGCTCTACACCAGCTCTGCGCCGACACCCCTCCCGGCCACGGCCCCCCGAGCACCCCCAACTCCACCTGCCTGAAGGTCCTACCCTAAGCTCTCACTTCCTAGGCCTCAGCTCAGCGTGCAGGGGCGTGTGACGCGCCCTCCACCGTCCACTTCATCAGCACTTGAGGTTTTATGTTTTCATGGCCCCCCTCCTGGCCCCAATGGAGCAGGAGCACCCCCTCATTCCACGGTACAGTCCCAGGGCCTGGCCCGGGGTGGGCATTCAAGCCACATTACATGAGTGAGAAAAAGGACTTCCCACTCCTGGCTAAACATGCCAAAACGTCTTCAAATGCCAGCAGGAAAGGTAACGATCAAAACCAAAGCCACATGCAGGCTTTGCTCTGTTTTGAGTTAGTTTCTAAGCATAGGAACTAAAACCACAGACTTCTTAGGCAATGACAGAGGGTCAAAGCTCGAAGTCTTCAGTTTGTCAAAGGCTTCTCAGCTGTGACACCGAAAGCACGAGCAACAGAAGAAAAATGAACTGGACTTGCACAAAACCGAAGACTCTGGTGCAAAGGACCCTATGAAGAAAGTGCAAAGCAACCTGCAGAATGAGGGGGCGTGACTGCAAGTCTACCTCTGGTCAGGATCCAGTCAGAATAGACAACCCTTACAACAAGGCAGAGACGAATAGTCCAATTTTAAAGATGTCGTGAACACACACCCGCCCCCCAAAAGACACACAATCCCCAAGCACTGAACCAGATGCTCAACAACGCTAGCGCCAGGGAAAAGCAAATCAAAGCCACAAGGAGGCATCTGCTCCCTCACACTAGGACTGGTCTAATGGAAACAAACGGCGAGGACGTGGAGAAGCTGGAGCCTCGTGCACGGCTGGCGGCCGCGACGCTGAGGCAGCCCCTCAGACGCTGAGCGCAAACTTACCAAAGGGCCTCGCAGCCCCAGCAAGAGGAATGGCGGCGTGTCCAAGCAAAGCCCTGAGCTCCGCTTAGGGAGCGCCCTGCTCACAGCGGCCGCCCGTACGGGGCGGCGTCACTTGGCGGCAGAGGGAATGATGCTCTGGTACGATGGGGTGAACCCTGAAGACTTCACGTTGGGGAGAGAAGCAGGCCCGGAAGGACAGACACCGCAGAATCCCACTTATGCCAACTGTGCAGACCTGGCAAATCCAGAGACAGGACGCAGGTGGGGCGCTGCTGGGGGCTGGGGGGGCAGGGGTGGGAGGCACCGCTAACGGGGCGGGTCTCCTTCGGGGTGATGAGAATGTTCCGCAACTAGACAGAGGTGTGGCTGTACAACACCGTAAATGTACTGAATGCCAAACTGTGCACGTTAAGGCGGTGAAAATGGCAAATGTCAGGTAATGAGAATTTTATCTCAGAAAAAAAAGGAAAAAACCCAGAGCAACAAAAAACCCACCCCAAGAGCCACAAACCCCCACTGAGTGGAAAACTTCTAAAAAAGGCAAGATCAAGGTGGCTCTGACCGCAAGAGCACAGACCCAGCTGGAGGGAAGACCTGGTTTAGGCACAGGATCCATGGCGACCCGAGCTGCGGGGGCTGCTTCCTCGCCCACCTGGCAGGTGTAGCCCACCTGGCAGGTGCAGCACCTCGCCGCAGTTCCGGAATCCCTGTGGTTCCAGGGTCCCAGATGCGAACCTCGACAGAAAGCCCCAAGGAAAGGCCTGGGTCCCACCCAGTTTTCAAACTTTCTGGTTTGGAAAATTCCCAAACACCCCCGGAAGTGGAGGGAGCAGCAGGAGGAACTGCTCGCCCCAGGCCCAGCCTTGTCCCCACTCACCACAGCTCACACGAAGCCATCCGGGACAGCATCTGCGGGCAATGACTACCACTGATGACAGGCCCTGATCAAAGCAGAAGCTCCTGCGAATATCCTCACTGTCCTGATTCTGTGATAATCAGGGTAGGCTAAACATCCGCTACATTAGAAACCATGGCGTTACTATGGACCAAATACATTGTGCAACATACTGTTTGATTTAAAAAAAAATTTTATATGTATCCAGTACATTTGAGCAATGTATATATTTACTCATCTGTGTTTACTTTTCAGTTTTTAATTGTTTATATTTTCAATTATTAAAAGTAGAAAACAAAGTGAAAATAAATAAAAGAAACCACGCATGTGTCCCCAGACCTAGTTTTCCTCCCTAGGTCTGGTTTTTGGAATGCTGGTGATAAACTAAGCCTGATTTATTATATGACCATCCTGTATGGGAAAAGACTGTAACTTTGGGTATGTCAACCTTAGGAGATATAGCAGGGGGGCGGATGTGGCTCGGGTGGTTGGGTGTCCGTCTCCCATATGGAGGGACCTGAGTTTGATCCCCGAGACCTCCCAGTAAAAATTTAAAAAAGAAAAATATAGAAGGCGCACAAGGCCACCAGGCCCCGCGAATGGGTGAGCCCCCCAGGCCCCACAAGCCATACAAGATGATGACGTAACAGGAGAGTAACACAAGGGAGAGCCAAGACGAGACACACCAAAAAAACCAGGAGCTAAGGTGGCGCAGGCAGTAGGACACCTCTCCCCCACATCGGAGGTTCTGAGGATCGAATCCCAGTGAAGACAGGAGAAGGACGAGGAGAGAGAGCAGGAAACGGATACTGAGAATTGCCCAGCGAATGGACACAGAAACAGCAAAAATGGGGGTGGGGGGATGGATAAAAGTACATAAGTAAATAAATCCTTAAAAAAAAAAAAAAATTATAGGGGAGTAAGTTATTATAATAATAATACTATATTAGTTAGTAGTAACACTTTGACGATGCTCTTTCACGATTTGTTAACAAATGTTTCACAACAGTGCAGGGTGTTTGTGGGGGGTGATGTGTGGAGCCCTGTGTGATGTTATGCAGGTTTGTTTTGTAAGTTCACGATGTTTACTGAACATTTACAGTTTACGTATGTTCACGTATGAATGATAAATTTCAATAAATTGTTTTAAAAAATAAATAAATGGAAAGCCTAAAGTAAATAAATAAAAAAAGTAACTTTCTTTTCTCCCGCCTGACTGAAGAGGAGGAAAAAAGAAAGGAAAGCAGAACCTCCCCGTGCCCGATTCCACACTTCGGGGCTTGAGGCACCCCGGCCTGACCTCTGCAGGCCCCCTTTTCTCCTCAGCAGCACACTGGAGAAACGAGGACCTCTGCCTCCCCTGGCCCGCGACGCACCCCAACAGGCTCCGAGCTCCCACAGACCGGACCGAGGGCCGGCACGGCCAGCAGCACAGGGCGCGGGGCAGGCACCGCCCTCGACGCCGCGCCCGCGGGGAGAGCAGCCCCTGGGGATGGCCCTGGGGACGGCCATCTGGACCCCCGCTTCGTCAGGTGCTCACAAAACCTTCAGTGGTTTCCCGTGAACACCGCCAGAGCAGGGGCCGGCTGGAGTCCAGCACGCTGGGCGGCCAGCTCCTCAGGCCTGCCGGTCAAGGCCGCTCGGTCAGGGCGGCCAGTGCTGGCTCTTCCCCTAAGCCCCCATCTCCATCGCGCATCGGCCCCGACCCCGGCAGGGCACCAGAGCGCTGCCGCCTGGCTGTGGCGCCGCCCCGAACGCGCCCACTGTCAGCTCGCCCGACGGGCTCCATCCTCCGGGCTCCATCCTCCGGGCAGTTCTCATTCCGGCCCAGCCGCCCCGGCCTGACGTCCGGCCACAGCTCCCCTGCCTTCCACAGACCCAGCGCCCCCGTGCGCGCTCCCGCGTGTCGGGGCCGTGGGAGGCCTCCAGGTTTGCCCCGGGTTGTCCTTGTCACACAACCCCCTTAGTTTTCTACAACCATGGGATTCCCGATTCACGTGAATAAATAAAAGACTGCACTCGAGTCCTTCAATTTTCTATTTGTGTTTTTCTTTTGTGCTTGTCTTTTTGCTTCTCAAAGACATTACTTACCTGCTCTCCCAACAAGCAAGCCGTGATGTTAGTGTTTTCATTCTAAAGGGAAAACCTGAACACGCTTCCTGAAAGGAGTTAAGCCTTTTCCTATTTATTTTTTGTTCTTGCCGTGTATCTCGCTAACACACACAAACGACTTACTACATTTTAAAGTCACGCAGAGGGAAGCGGCTGGGGCTCAATCAGTGGGGCTCCCGTTTACCATATGGGAGGCCCCGGGTTCGGTTCCCGGAGCCTCCTGGTGAAGGCAGGCCCGCCCGCACGGCGTGGTTAGCTGACCAGCGAGCACAAGCAGCAAGGGGAGGATACATGAATAAATAAATAAAATCTTTAAAAAAAATAAAAATAAAAATAAAGTCACGCAGAATAAATATTCTCTGAGAGGTAAGCCACCAACTTGACTCAACTGATGCAGACGTTCCACTGAGATTCCTACTCTCAGTGCCACCCCCCCCAGCCTAAGTCTTGCGTCATGAAGTGCGTGAAACGCTGCCCCGGCAGCACCCGGAGGAGGCTCGGTGCCCACCTGTCCTGCTTCCTCCCACAGGGAGCAAGTGAGTTAGGGTCTGCACTTCCCTCTTTAAAAAGAAGGATCAGCCAACACGATGCCCACAGCGCCCGGCCTTTCCTTAAACGACAGCACCCTAGACGTGCTCCCTCCGCCCTGCCTTCCCCCGTAGCGCTGCCCCGATGCTCCTGCACGGGGGCTCAGCCCATGAACAGCTCCGGCATTCCCGGCCTTGCTCTTTCAAACAGCCTAGCAGGGGCTTGCTGGCTGCAAGGGGACTCACAGCCTCGGTTTCCCAGACACTACCAAAGCCCCTGCACGCAGGGCAGGACCGGGCATCTTCCCCGCCAGCAGACACCAACTGACTGGGACGTTTGCACCCAAAGGTCAGCGATGGCGCATCAGAGCGGCTCCGGGTGCATTGTGCTCACGACGAGGAAGGCCGAGCGTGCTCCCAGCAGCTGAGGGCGCCTGCACTGCTCCTGTGAGCAGTCTTCCTTCAGGCCACACCTGGCACCTGGCCAGCAGGGACACCTGCAGAGACTCCGTCCACAGAGCAGGGCCCTGTCCTCAGACCCAGAGAAGGGCACAGACGCCCACGGGCCACACGCAGAGGTGACAGGTGAATGCATCCACGGCGAGCCGCAAGACCGGGCGGAGCCGCCGGGCTGCACCAGCTGCCCTTCCTCCACGCCCATGGGTCCTGGGGCAGGAAGGCACAGTGCCACCAGCTAAGCGGGGACCTCGACGTCCACCGACAGTGGGCGTGGGTGCCGTGCCTGAGCATGGGGCTGCACGCCATCCTGGGGAACCTAAAGCCACCCTACTTGCTGGGATGACTTACACCCCACAAGAGAAAATGCACAGACGGACACATGTGTAATTCTCTGAGGAATAACTAGACAAGTGTGTTTTTCACCTGTCTGACATTCTAAGCATCCAAAAACGCTTGGCTCGTGGCAGCTCATAAAGTGTTCTTCTCCATTAAGTGACTTCGTGGAAATAGGGGGAGGGAGGCCCTAAGGAAAACCCAGAGTGGCCCCTGGGCGTTCCCTTCTGAGCCCCCAAACTGCCAGGTGACTGCGAGGCTTAGGCTGTGCCTTCCCTCCGGGCCCAGGACAGGGGAGGAGGGCTCTCTCCTCCCATTCAGCCCACAAGCATCCCCTGCGCACCTGTGCTTCTCGGGGCACAAAGGCCCAGCAGGGGCGGAGGTGCCGCCCTCGGCTGCAGGAGGTGGGACGGTCCCTCACCTTCTCTGGGCTGCAGGTGCCTCCATCCAGGCAACGCATGTGAGCCTGCACATCTGCTCCAGATGTAAAAGTCCACGGTTTTAAACGTCCAAGTCTGAGGAAAGCCTGCTCACAGCCCAGGCTCTGCCCAGCCCCGGGAGCTGCCCAGAGGCCGCTCCTCTCACCTGTCACCGCCAGCCCCCTGCCGACCCAGCATCCCACAGATGGTGCCCGCGTGGGAGGCACCACAGAGCCGACAGGGTTTGCCGCCTTGGGAGGGCATCAGCAGAAGGCTCACATGGGGAGGGGAGGGGAGGGGAGGGCCTTCGGGCAGCCGAGATGCACTTCCTGAAGGCCCACCAGCTGCTGCCCAGGACCCCAGCTGCATTCACCTGACACAGGTCCAAGTGCAACGGGCTGAGGACAGGCATTCCTGCCAGCCCCAAAGGGGCGGGGGCTGGCCTGAGGGCTCCTGCGAGGGGCAGGGCGTCTCAGGCATCCTCGCCACCGGCCAAGGTTTGGAGAATAAGAACCAACAGGTAACCCCTGTAGTTTTCCTTAAAGCCTTGCTCAGCCTGCCTGTGAATCTCTGCCCTCCCTCTACACACAGCTATACCTTAGAGACTTATTTTCACGGGTAACGGATGACAAGCAGCCAGGCAGATGGAGTATGCAGCTCCTCATGCTCATCACTTCTATTCTTAAACCTAAGCCTGTCCTCAAGAGGCAGGAAAAAAAGAGACAGAACAAAAAGGCCCTGACTCTCGGCAGGAACGTATTTTGGCACGGCGGTTCACATCATCGTAGACTTTTCATACCACAAACAACTGCTGTGCAGGGCGAGGCGGGGGCTCTGGGGCCAGCTGCCTGGGCTGGGCGCTGCGGCCACTGGCTGGCAGTGCAGCGTCAGAGGCTGAGATGCTTCTGGGCCTCAGCCCGTCTCTGAAACGGGACTGACAAGCCCACTTCCATCGTGGGAGGGCTCCACGAGCCCACACTCAACGTGCACCTCACAAACATGACACAGCGGCTGCTGCCACCAGTGTCCTTACAGATGAGCCCCACAGAGCGAAGTCACGTGGGGCACCCAGGCACCGTGCCCCTCCTCCCCGCAAGCTCTGCTCACCTGACACCCCCATGAGCAGCAATGGAGCAGGAATCGGGGCCAGATGACATGCACTTTCCACATGGGTGACACTCGCCCTGTCCAGGGCACCAGCTTCAGCCACAGCCACTTTCGCCTCCAGCAGGGGGAGCGGGGCCGTTGGGACCCGCCCACGCTGCCAGTGGGAGCACAGGCCAGGGCAGCCACGGGGGGAGATAGCTTGGTGACTCCTCGGGGTCACACACAGACACACCCTACAACCCGGAATCCCACTCCCACACAGACCCAAGAGGGCAGAAAGCACGTGCTGACACAACTCACACATGCCCGTCCACCGCAGGTCACCACAGGAGCCACGTGGTGGGGGCAGCCCACGTGTGCTCCGACAGAAGACGGAGAGCACAGGGGGCCACACCTGCTGTGGGGCATGCTTGGCTGTAGAAGGAACAAAGCTTGGGTGCACGCAATGTCAATGAACCTTGGGGAAAAAGAGTGACAACTACTGCCTGATTCCACTTGTATGAGATGTCCAGAACAGGCAAATTCAGGACGGAAGCCAATGGGGCTGCCAGGCCTGGGGAGAGTGGATGGGGAGTGACGGCGAATGGGGATGGGGTCTCCTTTGGAGGTGGTAAGAATGCTCTGGAACTAGACAGAGGTGGTAGTTATACAACATTATGAATACACCCCCACACACACAAACACAAACCCCACAGCACTGTGCACTTTAAAAGGCTATGATGTGGGAAGCGGCTGTGGCTCAATCAGTAGGGCTCCCGTTTACCATATGGGAGGCCCCGGGTTCGGTTCCCGGGGCGTCCTGGTGAGGGCAGGCCCGCTCGTAAGGCGTGGTTGGCTGACCCGGCGGGCGCAGGCAGCAAGGGGGGGATAAATGAATAAATAAATAAAATCTTTAAAAAATAAAAAATAAAAAATAAATAAAATAAAATAAAATAAAAGGCTGATGTAATTATATGGTATGCGAACTGTATCTCAAAAAAAAAATTTTTTTTTTTTTAAAGATTTTATTTATTTATTCATCCATCCCCCCCCCCCACTGCTTGTGCTCGCCGGGCCAGCCAACCAAGCCACGCGGGCGGGCCCGCCCCCACCAGGAGGCCCCGGGAACCGAACCCGGGGCCCCCCACATGGCAAACGGGAGCCCCACTGATTGAGCCACAGCCGCCTCCCTCAAATTTTTTTTGAAACACCAGGAAACTTTGTTCTCATTAAGAAAACATTAGGGGAAGCGGGTGTGGATGGGAGGTCCCAAGTTCAATTCCTGGTGCCTCCTGGAAAAGACGAGCAAGACAGCGAGCTGACACGACAGTCAGGTGCAGTGAGCTGACAAAACAAAGACACACAAGAAGGAAAACACAGTGAGACACGACAAAGCAGGGAGCGGAGGTGGCTCAAGTGACTGAGCGCCTCTCTCCCACATGCAAGGTCCCTGGTTCGGTTCCCGGTGCCTCCTAAAGAGAAGACGAGCAGACACAGAGAACAGACAGCAGATGGATAGAGAGAGCAGTGAGCAGAGAGCGAACGCAAACAGCGAGGGGCGGTAGGGATAAGTCTTACAAAAAGAGAGAGAGAACATTAGACCTTGATGTCAGGATTACTGACCAACAAAAGGCTATGCCCATGTCGTCTGCGTTGGCAAAGAGAGCAAAATCCCCAGGGGTGGGGGCCAAGCAGGGCTGAGGCTCACACCGAGCAGTGGCCCTGGCCTGGCACACTGGTCTGTAAGACACAGCGGCAGAGCAGGAGGTGCCCACAGCCTCCGCGTCCCAGCAGCTTTCAGTTCCGAGTCCTTCTCCAGTGGGCAGCACTGAGGCAAATCCCCTTTGGGCCATGCTACTAACCCAACAAAATCCCACGGGGCAGGCTCTGCCTTGCTGAGTTCTCATGGCCCCAGCAGAACTCTCCACCCAAAAGAGACCCTAAGGAGGGGGTCGAGCCACGCTCCCATGAATGGGGCTGACACTCAAGGGGGACCAGCCCTGGGCCCTAATGCACAGCCCATGTTGGCACACTGGGAACGAAGGACCAGTGATCGTGGACACGGGCAGAGGGCCAAGGCCCCCCAGACCCCAACTTCCTGCTCTGGGTACCTTGCCAGGGTCAGGCTCACCCCGAGTTCTGTGCTCTTCAAAGCAGTGACCAGCTGGAAGCACTTCCTGCCCGAGCTACACCTACCCGCCAGTTGTGGAGGACCTACCGTGAGACGCAAAGAGGGCATCACCGGGCCCACGCTGGGCAGCGGTCCCGGGAGAGATGCCCCACCCTGCAAGTCCCCGGGACAAGGCAGCCGTCCCGAGAAGGTGAAAGGACAGCGTAGTTCTGATCTCACAGCAGGCGCCAGGCCCCAGGCACTCACCTGGCCTCCAAGTGAGGGACACGCTGGCTCTACCAATCGGCCATGGCAGCAGCTCCGTCAAGTGGCGGCATGCGTCAATGAGCTGACCAACCTGGAGCAAAGGACAGAGAAACACTGAGTTCCCCGGAAGGGCCTGGAATGCAGTGCCACCTGCAAATTCACAAAGGTGAATCTCTGAAACTCAGTCCCAGCTTTCCTTCTGTTCTCTCACAGAGGGGCGAGCTGAGGAAATGCATTTCTGTGGCAGTCTAATGTACAGCACGGCGCCGGCCAATGAACATCGACCTATCAAACATTCTTTGCTATCGACGAGGATGGTGGTAAACAGAAAAACAACTCGCAACCATATTACACAAGTGACACTTTCAGTAGCACAAACAGCGGCCTCTGGCATGGAACTCTGCACGTGCCTCTCTCTGGGGCTGGCACACATGCTCGCCACTCGTTTTTCCAGACAAGGGCCCCATGTGCCCAGGGTCCACCCGAGTCTGGCTTCCCAAGCTTGAGCTCTTCTCTGCCGTGCCGCCTGGCACAGACCTCAGGAAAACCCCCGATTGCGGCAGCAATGGCTCAACTCAGAGCCGCCGCCAGGAAGAGGAGGGACAACACACCTGCAGATGGGCCCACTTGTTTCCAAGACCTAAGCGCTTCCACCTGCCCAGGCAGGAGGGGGCTGCCTGTGTCACAGACAGAAAAACCAAGGCTCCAGAATGTTCTGGAACTCACCCTGGGTCACAAACACAGAGTGGCTGAGGTGGGTCAGCCCCAAGACTTCCGACTGCTGGTTTGATGCTGGAAGCCCAAGGCTCTGAGCGCACAGGTCGGACATTGCGAAGCAGCCACATCCCAGACTCGCAGGCTTCCTGGGCCACCTGTGGGCCGTGCTGCCACCCAGCAGACAAGAGGCCGCGTGCCGAGCCCTGTCGCCAGCACTCACGGGCCCTCCGGGAGCCTGCGCTGATAGGAAAACGTTTTTAAACCGGGTTCACACGCAACTCGCAGCTCATTCTCACAAGGGAACTTGCAAAATAAGGAAAGGGATAAAAGTGTCAGCCAATTTTGCAGGAAAAGACCTTGGGGGGAGCGGATGTAGCTCGAATGGTTGAACCTGCTTCCCATGAACAAGGTCCCGGGTTCAAACCTGGTACCTCCTAAAAAAAAAAAAAAAACGTGGGGCACAGAGGGGCACGCTGTGCCTCCTGAGTGACCGAGCGGGCCTGGGGGCCCCTCTGCAGCTGCTGTCTAGGCACCATTCGAGTTGGGGGACCCAGTCAATGCCCTTGACCCTGCTGGGCTCCCTAGAGGCCTCTCTCTGCCACTTAGAAACAGGCCACTGTGCTTCTCAAGGTTGCTGCTTGGAACCCACAGGGTCAAGGTCAATAAACAAAACCACCTGTATTTCTTTACACAAGGCAACAACCAGGAACCACAGCTTTTAAAAATCCCGTTCATATTACATAAGAAATATGTAAAACACAAGGATAAACTTGATTTTGGAAACTATACAAGACCTATAAACAAACTGCAATAAAACGGTGCAGACACAAATTAAAGAAAACCTAAGTAAGTGCAGACACTTTGTCCACACGTTGGGAGAAGTCAACTCTCCCCAAACTGATCTGCAGACCCGAGGCAATCCCCGTCAAAACTGCCCAGCAGGCGGTCTTGTAGAAACGGACAAGCTGGTTCCACAATTTCTGTGGAAATGCAGAGGACCTAAAATAAAATACAAAGTGAACAACTTTGAAAAGGAGGAGCTCTCTGGAGGACTGGCCTGTGTGTGTCAAGACTCACCTTCAAGCTACAGGAAACGAGAGCAGAGTGGGCGCGAGGCTGGAGCCGGAGCCCCCCGCACACACGGCCGATTCTGACAAGGACAGAAAAGGCGACGGTGAAGCTACGCGAGATGAGACGCGCGAGGCGACGCCTTCCCAGCAGCGCGAGTGGAGGGCTCCCACTGGGGGTGCGAGAAGCATCGAGGCAACCTCGGCTTCACCTGCACCGCCTCCTTCCCTGCCGCAGGTCAACTCCTCAGCTGCGCGGGTCAAACCTGGAGCTGCCCTCCGACGCCTCTGCTTGGACCGTCCATGTGGCCCCACGGACATTCCTGGCCCTCCATGGCCCCCCCCCCGGCCCCCCACCCCCGGACAGAAGCTTCGGGACCAGAGCCCTGGCTTTCAGCCTCGCTCCTGCACGCCAATCCTCCGTCCTCTGCTGAAGAGGCTCCGGCGGCTCATCCTGTGCAGAGCGCAGCGCTGCCCTCCCTGGGCCTGCAAGGACATGCCGCACGGCCCACAGCTCACCTGCCCCGGCCTCCCAGCCCTCCTCGCTGCTCTCTCCCACCTTCAGGCCTTCTGATGGCTTAAGCAAAATTCCAGATTCATGTCATCTCAACCACCAACCCCTCAATTTGCATCTCGGGTTTAAAAGGACGTTTCAAAACCTAGCTTCGAGCAATCCCTAGTACCAACCAGCACACTCGATTCACAGGCTGCCTCGAAACTCCTTCCTGACGGACTGTGCCAGCACCCGTGACTCGGGGGCGTGCCGGGCGGCTCCCGCCCTGTCCCAGGCGTCTGTGCCACCCGCGGCCCCGCCCACGCCATGCCCACCTGTCCCCCCACATGCCCTGCCCCACCCCTGCACACCTCTGCTGCGATGTCCTTCTCAGAGGCCCCCAACCCTGCGCACTTTTCCCTCCTTGCCCTCGCCGTCTCCGCCTGTCTCGTGAGCACCACGAGGGCAGGGCCGCCTGTCTGCCCGGTGCCTGGCTAGAGCTGGTGTCGAGTCAACGCTGATCCAGTGAACTGGCAGCCAAAGGAGCCGGGTCCCAAGATCCGGAGCAGCAGCTCCTTCAAAACTAATGTATCCAGGACATCTAATTGAGAAATGTATATGTATTTATTCATCTGTTTACTTTTTAGTTTTTAATTGTTTATATTTTCAATTATTAAACGTACAAAAACAAAAACAAACTAGCGCGAGGCTCACGAAGGAGCTGCAGCCAAGCAGAAGCTGCTCACGCCATCAGAGCGAGCTGCAGTTCACCCTTACTGACTGCTCTGCCGCCTGCCCCGCGTCGGCTGCTTCACAGGCTTCTACTCTGATGTGCAACCCACGCCTTTAAAGCCGCATCAGGCAGCGGTGTGGCTCAGGGGCTGAGTGCCTGCTTCCCAGGTATGAGGTCCTGGGCTCCATCCCAGGCACCTCCTGAAAAATAAATACATGAATCAACACAGAAAGAAGTAGGAATAAACACAAGTTAAGATAAATTAGGATAAAATAAAGCAGTACCATCCCTCAAGAACGTGGCTCGGACTCGCCTGTTCCCTTGATAAACCCGTGCAGCGTGGGGCAGGACCTGCACCTGGGCACGCGGCCACCAGCTGCATACCCTGATGCAGACACGCAGACCCGTGTGCACACACACACTCGCCGCCCTGAGATCCACCTGCGCGGCACGTGACAGTTTCCCAAGCCAGGCCCCAAGCTCCCTGCAGACGTGCCTAGAGAGGGTGAGCAGGGACTGGGGAAATCGGAAGCCCCCTGCCACCTTCCTACCCGCTCAAGGGCTCGGACGGGTCTCCCCTACCTCGAGGGAAGGAGGCCTGGCCAGACTCCCGCCTGCCGAGGCAGCCCAGGTTCTGCAGGGGACGCCCAGGTCACGGCGCCACACTCGGCACAGCATCTGGAGGCCAAGCACCGCCAGCACCTCCTAGGCGCACCCGGAGCCCTTGCTTCCCTTCCACGGGCCGGGCCTCCATGAAGCCACAAGCACCCTTCGCCTCCCGCCAGCAGCTGCCACCTCTGGAAGCCTTTGGCTGTGCTGCATCCCAAACACATGCCCCTGTGGCTCGGATCTGATCCTGGGAACGCGACGTGGGACCGTGACTCTGACCAAAAGCCCCGCATGCGAGCGCCTGTGCCCGCCAGGTTGCCTGCTCCCTGCAAGCTGAGCACCCCACCTCTGCCAGGGCCCCAGCACCCCCTCTGCGCATGGTCTTGGTGACGGCAGAGCCGCACGGTCAAGGAGGGGAACCCCCTGGTCCTACCAGAAGGGAGAAACTGAGGAAGCGCAGCACAGGAAGACTCTCAGGGAGCCACTTCTTGCTTACAGGGAAGGATTAACTTGTACAACAGGTTCTGTTTCATAATCCTGGGGTCTGCAGATGCCCACACGCCTTGGGGAAGGTTCTAGAAAGTCTCCAAAGCAAGGGAACCCCATCCTGACAGGCCACTCGTGTATGAAGGGGCTTCCGGTGGAAAAGGCAGAGCGTAGAGGGGGCCAGAAGTTCTCTGGCTTCGCAGTGGCCGAAAAACAAAGGGGCTGAGCCCAGGGAGCCAGCGCCTCCCCGTAGAGTGGAGATGAGCGCGGCCAGCCCCTCGAGGAGTGGAGGCGAAGGAACAGACCTGCCAAGGGCCAGGATGTGCCCTCGAGGCCCTGGGTCTGCCCCTGCGGCCCCACAGCCATGGCCTCTCCGAGGGCGACATCCTTCCCCGCGCTGCCCCCGCCAGCTTGGCTGCCCCTCAACCCTCTAGCGGCATCTGCAGGCCCAGGCCGGGGGCGACACCCGCCGCGGCACCAAGGCCTGCTTTCCCGAGCCCTGCGACCCACGGGTCTCCCCTGGCGGGGACACACATGCGCCACGCACACCGGCACACACCGAAGCCCCTTCTCTTGGCCCCCGTGTCGCCTGACCCACCCAGCCCGCCGGCCTCCTCTGTGGGGCCTGTGACTCGCTGCACCCTCCTGGAAAGACCCCCTCTCCCCTCCACCCTCCCACTCACTCTTCAGGGCTCATTCAGTGAGCACAAGCACAGCGGAAACGTGACAGTCACTCCTGCTCCCCAAAGCCAGGCGTGCCCCCAGAAAAGGGTTCCTTCTGCTCTTTGCCGTATCCCCAACGGGGCATGGAGGAGGAAACAGCAAAAGGACTCTGCCCCCCCGCCCCCGAGTTATAAATACCAGCCACCACGTTCCACCACCCCGTGTGAACAGAAACTGCGTCCTTAAGTTAGAACTCCAGTCAACCAGCAAGGGGCAGAGCGCAGGTGCCCACAGTCAAGCCAGACCACGCCAGCCGCCCCCCGGGGCTCCAGCAGACAGTGGCCCCGGGTCTGGAAGGGCCTCGCCTGCTGCACTCTGTGCCCTCCTGCCCGTGCCCCTCCCGACGCTCCTGACCTCTTGAAGGCTCCTGGTGCTACCTCCCTATGCCCTATGCCCGGGGCACTCGGCCTGTCCACAATCCCAGGCCACCCTGCCATCCTCAGTACTCCAGGGTCCCCTCCTGACGCACCCCAACTAGCTGCTCAGCCCTGATGGCCTGGGTGCCCCCAGCCTCAAGCACCGTGAGCACCAAGGCAGGCCCTGGAGCCAAGCGGAACCTGAGCCGATAGCGCCCGGGCTCCCTCTCCCACTGTGGGCGATGGGCCTCCTCGGCCACCCGCCCCTCCCTCCACACGCTTCTTCGAGCTGCACCCCCGCTCCCCGGCAGACACGGGGCAGGCGCGCTGAAAACTCCAGCTGAGCCCCTATCTTAAACGCCCAGAAGTCAGAGGTCTGTGTCTAGACAGCTCTGAGACTTTAGGAAGCGTTTATCGTGCTTAAACGTTCAGCCTTTACGACAACACGAAAGCATCCGCTGAAGAAAACATCAGAGGAACAAAAGAGGAAGCAGCGAGGCTCTGGAGGCCCGTCCTGCGCCCTCCCGCGCCCCCCACGCACCGTGCTGAAGGCTGTTCCGACAAGAGCCGCAGGAGAGCCGGCAGGGGCTGAGCGGGCTTCCAGCCACCCCGAGCAGGGCGGGCATCGGCCCCTCCTCCAGGCTCTGAAGGAAGCTCACGGAACCTCTGGGCGCCAAGGCTTCCGAGATGATGCGGTAATAGGCCTTCTAGAACCCCCCGTCTCCTCTGAAACCCCTGCAGCCACACCCCAAAGCACGACTCTAGGAGCCCACTCCCCACCCAGCTCTGCCAGGCCCCTGACAAGTTCCACTGTCAACTTGTCCTTCCCTCCACCCCTAAACAAATCACGCAGAAAAGGCACTGGGCACACGTAGGACTGGGGGAAGTCACAACAGCCTCAAGTTATACCTGAGGTGGACTCAGTGTAAGTCTACTCCTCACGCCACTGCTTGGGACCAAATCCAACGCAGCCCAGCTCCAGAAGCTTCATCTCCAACGGGACACCTGTCTCAACCTTACCTGGTGTTCGGGATTCAGAAATGCATGCCGAGTGGTGGGCAAAGATGACACATTCGTCCTGGACATCGGAGTGGAAGCCAGAGACATCACACCCGGCCCCAGAGAGAGCCCTGGGGCACTAGGTCAGGCGCTGGTCACCCGGGACAGGCCTGGGGGACGTGCTCTCAGCTCCCAGCACCCCCAACTCTGGATGAGGGAGTGCAACAGCCCAGGGTGCCCGAAAGGCGGGCACTGCCTCCATCCTCGGGTCTGAGACCGCACGGCAGCCCACACACCCTGTGAGGCCAAGCCGAGCCACGGGGGCTGGCGGCTCACATGCGGCCGTCCACAGGTGCCACGTGGAGGACGAGGCACCAGGGACCCGTGTGGCACCGAGTCGGCACAAAGCACGTGTGAAGGTTAGGGACACGCAGGCACCTGGTCGCCACCTGGGTAGCCGCTTCTGACAGAAAAGGGGGGCGGGAAAGGACTGCCTGGGGTCCCGTACTGCCCGGCCTGGATGGGCAGGAGGCCTCCCGGGCACACAGAGTTGTGCCCTGCATGGCTGTGACTCCACCAACCCCAGGATGGGTGGAAGCGGGGGGCAGGGGGAGGCAGCGGGGCCGCACGTGAAAATGGGGTAGGGGACCACAAAAGTCCCACACACAGGGACCCCGCCCTCCAGGGCAAGGGATCAAAGGGGTTCTGATGGCGCCAGAGCCCCTTCCCTCAGACCCTGACCACCAGCGGTCCCCGCCCATGGCAGGAGTGTCTGGGGGTCCCCGCAGAGAGCAGGATGTGGAGTCTCAGGTGTCAGCCGTGGACTGGGCTTGGTGGGTTTTGTTTTTCTCACGTCAAAAAACAGGCCCCTGGGGAAACGGAGGTGGCTCAAGAGGTTCGGCGTCCGTCTGCCATATGGAGGGACCAGGGTTCGATCCCCGGGACCTCCCGGTAAAAACAGACAAAAAAAAAACAGGCCCCCAGCCACCCTATTCTTGTGGCAAGTTTCTGGCGCTTGTCTATAAGGAAGCAGCGCCCTCCCGGTCAGCCAGGCAGCCTACCGGAGAGGTGGGACCCACTCACGCTCTCAGGAGCCCAGGCCCGCCCGGGCCGCGCAGCCAGCGCCGCGTGTGCTGGTGGGAGGAGAGCCCGACTCCACGCAGCACAGCCACCGCCTCTCCCCGCCTGACCCACACGCTCACTGCAGCAGCGCGGCCGGCGGCCCTGGAGTCTGCCCTGAAGGCCAGCGCCCTCGGGAAACGACAGCCTGCGGGGAGGCCTGAGGGGGCTCCCGGCCACCCCGGCTCTGACCGGGTCTTCCTGTCGGCAGCCGTGGTGGACGAGCGGCCCGATAGGGCACGACCTGGTAGCCGGGCCCAGCAGCAGCGTCGTGCCACTTCCCAGGACGCTTTTCCTCTGGGAGGGGGGAGGGGAACCTCGCTGCCCGAGGATGCCCAGAAAGCGCAGGGTCGCCAGGCTCTGCCAGCTGAGTGAAGCCACAGAGCCCCGCGGGTAGACCCGGAAGCGGCTACACCAGGCAGGGAGCTTCATGCTGGACATACGTTCCCACGACTTAGAAAAGGAAAAAAATAAAAAGCACCGGGGGAAGAGCGTCCAAGGCCCGCTCCCACGGTACACAAACCAAGACCAGGCCTCGAGGCCCAAACCCAGAAAGAACCGCGTTGGGGGGCCTCGACGGGGGCACTCCCGCGACTCGCCGTAAGGCCGGCCGAGGACCCCGCCGCACGCAGCGCAGGTCGCCAGCCCTGGCGAGGGCGCCGCTTTCGCCTCGATCCCGAGTCCCCGAGGGCGCCCCTCCTGCTCGCCACCCGGCCGGAAGCGCAAGCCTGTGGGGAGGCCCAGAAGGCCCCGTGCCTCTAGCACAAGCATCTCGCGGAAACGAGGACTCTGGGTGTCGAGGTCAGCCGGAGGAGCGCCTTTCACAATACCACCGGGACGCAAAAGCAAGCGGCACCACCCGACCAACCAAGGCTCCGCTTCCCAGAGGCAGAGGCCCACCTCCTGGCTCTCAGGCACCAAGTCCGACAGTGCGCACGCCACCCACCAGCACCCCCAGAGTCCCCCGAGCGCAGGGTCCAGTTTAGCAGAGGCCGCGCCCCAGATCCCCGCCGACCAGCTTGTGCTCAGTTCCAGGCAAGTCCCCGACTCAGACAGTGCACCGCGGCAACTTAAGGAAAAATGACGGACTCTAAAATGCCACGAGTGGCGAAGGAGGATCCTACGGAGATGGCACCACCTAAACCTGTCGGGCGGCCGTGGCATGTGCTGCTCACGCCAGTTAAGAGCAAACCCCGAAGCACGCTCTGCCCGGACCGCTGAAAGCGGGGGCCCCGAGGTGGACGATGGCCTGTGGGCGGCAGCACAGCAGGAGCGTGTTTTCAGCAGCTGCGACAGGCACACAGCCCTACACACGGGCGCACGCCAGACAGCGAGGGGAACGCTCCGACGTGAGCCGTGGCCGGCAGAGAGCAGCGTCTGTGAAAGGCACTCAACCCGCAGACCCCACCGCGCACACCGCTGCCTGCCTCTGTGGAGGCGCTTGTCCCGCAGCCCCCACTCGCCGGTTCCGAGCCCCGGGCGGGCTGCCTGAAGGACAGGACCCCCAGTGCCGCCGGGTCACAGGCCAGGCCAGCCGGCCTCTTCACTTCCACAAGGCCGCGCGCACGTGTCATGCGGCTGCTGCTGGTGCCCACGACAGGGAGCTGGGTGTGGCGGCTTCCCCTTCCTCCTTCCACTCAAAACTCACGGAGTGCAGCGTGACAGGCCACCAACAAAGTGGACAGGGACCAGGGACGCCGCAGGCAGCGTGACACCCAGGGAGGGCTTCAAGGCAGGGCGCCAGCCCTCCCGCAGCCGCCCCTGGACACGGAGCCCCAGGCTGCCTGCCACCTCGACACTGCCTCCCGACCCCCAAATCAGGGGTCCTAGAAGGCAGCAACCAGATGCCGCTTGCACATCCATGTCATCTCCCCAAAGGCCAAACCCCCACGGTCCCCTCCCTGCCCGTGACCGCCAGCCCAGCCCTTCCCAGCCCCAAGGCCAGTTTTGTCACAGCGGTAAGACGCCCACCTGTTTTCGCCCCTGAAATCGGCCCAGAGTCAGGATCTGGAAACATCTGAGCAATGCAAGAAACAAGGAAGGTTTCTAAAACCAGGACGTAGCAGCTGTTAGAGTAACTCCCTCCTCCTATGTTTCAGGAAAGCGTCTTAATGGTTCTGGGTCTTTCTGGAAAAACGTCCAAAGCCCCATCTGGGAAACCCTCAGAACAGAGGATACGTACGCCACCAGCCACCCAGGGCTCTGCAGTCTCGCTGTGGGACACTCCTCAGGCTGGGACGGGTCCCCGCACCTCCCACCCCCTGCCACTGCCTCGCCCTGAGAGCAGAGCAAACTTCTCACGCCAGCCACCCCTGGGGTACCTTTCCTCTCAACTAGTAGGATGCTGCTTTTACCGCAGGTCAGCCATGGGGAGCGGCACGCGAGGTCACGGCCGGCTCCGCGTCTGCCCACCCACCCGGAGCCAGCGCCAGCAGGCAGGTCAGACGTGCCCCTGGAGGACCCCCCGCGTCGCCCGGCCCAGCAAAGCAAGGCCGAGGGCAGCATCCAGCCGTCCGCGGGGCTGCTGTGCCGCCCCGGGCCCTCCAGCCCTCTAGCTCAGCACCGTGCACCCACCTCAGGCCTGGTCTGCCCCTCCTGGCTGCGCTCCTGGACCGCCTCCCCAGCCTCCTCCTCCCTCAGGGCGCCCTGCGAAAGCCCCCCGAGGGCAGGGGCTGGACTCCAACAGGTGCGGGGTGAGCAGCCCCTGGCGTCCGGCCAGCCCCCGACCTGCCTAAGAGCGAGTGGCTCTGGCACCTGTCCCTGTCTTTCACTGCCCACCAGGCAAAGCCAAGGCCCTAGCTGCTCAGCTCGTCTTTTATCAATGGCCTTTTCTCCTGGCACGGCTCCTCGCCCAACTGCACGCCAGCACCCAAACAGCCAGGCGCCCTCGGCTTTCAGCACGAGGCGTCCACAGCTTCCTGTGCTGGGTCTTCGCCCTGCGTTTCCCGACCTCGTTCCCCAAATGCGGAGCCCCGAGAGGGTGGCTGCCGGCCCCACGGCTTTACCAGCGTGCCCTGTGAGCCGTCTGGCCCGGCAGCTCTGGACCCCTCCCCAGAGGCTGCAGACCCCGAGCGGGAGGGACACGTCTCTTCTCAGAGCGACAGTGCGAGGGGCAGAGCCGTGCTGCCCGGCCCCTTCCGCCACGGCCCATCGTAAAGGCCCGGTGGGCAGCGCCCTGGGTGGGCAGCGCACCTGAGCAGGGCGTGGCTGTGCGGCCTGCGGCGGCTGGATGGGGTCGCAAAGGGCCTCCCTGCGGCCCCGAGGCATCCTGGGCCTTCTGGTGGGGACCCCACGTGTGACCACGGGCCTGCTTGAGGAGACGGGAGCCAGCCTTGCTCCTCCAGGCACTTTAGGTTTCTTTCTTTCCCCTTCCGCACTAGAGCATCGACAGAAGCAGACACGCTTCCCCCACAACCTCCAGACTGGGCCCATGGCTGGCTCCACGCTCCCTTCCCCAGGTGACGACGTGCCCACCTCTGCTGCCTTCATGGCAGGGTCACTTCACCCTGTGCCTGGAGAGGACCCGGACGAACCCCCCACCCCGAGATTCCCCGGGGTTGTGCCAGATGGGTCTGACCCTCAGCCCAGATGGCCTTCTGGAACCTGCCGCTGCCTCCCCACGCCCATCCTCCTCTCCCGCAAACAACCTATCTCACCAGTCCTCCCAAGATGTGGCTAAGGACCAGCCAGCAGCCAGAACAGACCCAGACACGTGGGTGTGCGAGGAAAGGCCTCAGGTTCTTGCACAACCAGGCCTGGCACTGCAGAGTCACCCGGCATCCTCAGCTGTCAGCCTGGCCAAGCACCGCAGAGTGGGTCACCTGCAGGCCACCAGGAGGGTGCCCCCCACTGAACAGGCCCTTCGCTGCTTCTCCCGTGGAGGTGGACAAGCAGCCCGAGGGGCCGTGACCCCTCTTCCTCCTCATGTTCCCGGACCCCTGCTTGCACCAGAGCACCCACGGACAATCTCGGGCTCAGACAGAGACAAGGCCCCGACGGGCAAAGCTGGCCCCCAACTACCTGAAGAAGTGATGAGGAACATGCAGGTGCCCCACAAAGGCAAGGCAAGAAGTGAAGAAAGAACAGGAGCCCAGAGAGCAGGCGAGGCCCGGCCAGAGAAAGGGGGGCCCGAGGCCCCCACCCAGCCCTCCTGCAGCCGGGGGCCGTGGGCTGGGGACGGCACCCCCGCAGGCGGAAGAAAGCCCGTCTGCTCCGCACCCTGCACGTGACCACTGCACCCCTACCAAGGACTCTCACGCCCCTCACGCTGGGCCCTGACAAGCACAACCGGACAGGGAGGCTGAGGCTGCATTGCTAGTGGCGGCACCTCACCATCTGCGCCCGCAGACAGCTTCCAGAGCAGACCAGGCCGCGCCTGCGCCTCATACCTGAGGCTCCTACCCCCTCCCCAGATCTGTGTCAGGTTGAAAACTGACAAAACCTCAGCACGAAACTTACTAAAGGAGGTCTGGGGGACGGAGGCAGGGGAGAGACCCACATGTGAACTGCTGGGGAGATGAGCTGAGCCAACCAAGCTGCCAAGGACAACACCAAACAAAGCCCACGAAGGCCACCGGGATTCCCGTCGGTATGAGGATCCCTGGTACGGCTCCAACTACAGAGCCCTCCGCAAGCAGCAGTGCCGCGGGGGCGGGGAGCCGCCGTGGGAGACACAGGGAAACCCCAAGCCCCCGTGGGACCAGGGATCCCACTCCTGGGCACATGCCCCAAAAGAACTGCAAGCAGGACTTGGGCAGGTGCTTGAGCACCAGCGTTTATCGCATTATGTGCAAGAACCAAAAGGCTGGAATGACCCGGTGACCACCAGCTCTGAGGAATGGAGGAGGAGAACGTGGCCGCCACACAACAGGGCATTATTCAGCCACGACGAGCAGCGAGGCCCCAATACAGCGGCAGCGTGAATGAGCCTCGTGCACGTGACGCCAGGTAAGCCCGACGCGGAGGGACACGCCTGTGATTGCGCTTAGATGCAGCGTCTAGAGTGTGCAGACGCACCGGAGCAGGGGCAGGTCAGGGGTTACCAGGGGTAGGGGAAGGGGAGCGGAGCTGCCGCTCCTGCTGGAGCTTGCGGTGATGGGAGTCTGGGCGCTGGGCGGCGAGGGTGGAGGCACAAGCCTGTGGGCAGGATGAAGGCTGCCGCCGCCGCCCCCAGGAAGGGGGTGTAGCCTTTCACGCACACAAGTAACGCCAGGCGAGACGCTGAAGCCCGAGCATCTCGCCAGCCAGCACGCTCAGAGCGGCGCGGGTGTCCCCTGGCCAGATCACTCCGCCCTTCGTCCAGAAGACGAGCCTCGGTCCCCACTGGCCCACTAGAGAGCACTTTCCCCTGGCAAGCCGTGAAGCTTCACCACCGAGCAACGGGGAGACACGTGCTTCCTCTGTGCACATGAGCGGACGGAGGAGCAGAAAACGCAAGAACATGCTGGCAGGGTGAGTGTGCCCAGAACGCAGAAAAAAAAAAAATCTGCTGTTGCAGACCCAAAGTCCCGACTGGAAACTCCAGGAACAGGACGGGGACCTGAACCCCGCTCACGGCCAAGGCCACGGTGAAGAGCGGCCACCGAGGGGCAGGCGCAGTGGCGTGGAGAGCCCCAAGCCCAAGGCCGGCCGCCGAGAGCAGCCGTGGCTGGAGAGCCTCAGGACCAGGCTGCACGCGGCCTGGCAGGCACGGGGCTGCCCTCCTTCCACCTCTTAGGGGACGTCTCCTTAGGAGGTGCCCCAAGTAGCCCCAACTCACTGGGCTGCGGTGGGATTTGGTTTTGAAGAAACTCATCAGTCTGGGTGCTTCACTGTGCCCCGCTGAGGGGGAGACCCTGGGGCAGTCGCTGTTTACTGGCACTTTGTCTCAGAGGCCCCAAGGACGTGGAGGGCAGGACCTGCAAGGGTGACTCCTCACAGCCATCCTAAGAGGTCTGAAAGACACGGCCCCTCTCTGCAGACAAGCAGCTGAGGCCGGGTGGTGTGAGGTGGCCCGTGGTGAGCGTCAGCAAGGGGCTAAGCACACCGGTCCTTCAAAGGCTCGCAGTAAGGCTGGAGGGCGGCACTCTGGTCCAGGGACACAGGGAGCAGCAGACGCCCACGACTGACGTGCCTGGCAAACACCCTTCCCAGCCACACAGATGAAGTTCCTGTCCCTCACCAGGAAGTTCACTTCCGTGAGCCAAGGGCCAGGACGAGGCCGCGTCCTTCCTCCTGGAGGCCCACCACCAACGCAGACATTCTGTGTCTCCAGGAGGCCCAGAGGCACTGCGGAAACACGAAGATCTGAAATCACAAAGTCTGGGGCCAAGTCCGCAGTGGGGAAATCGGCGAGTGGCCCTGGCATATGACGTGCCCTGCAGGGGACGAGCCTTCTTCCACCTGTAACTGGGGATGACCTGTGACACGCAAGGAAGGGGCCATCAGTGACACTCTTCTGCTCTGGCCCATCTGGGCCACAGCCTAACGGGCAAGCCCTGAGTTCCCACCCGGAGAGCCCCGGGCTAGGCCACTGGCTTGTGTCACGGCCTCCCGAGGCAGGTGTCACCACCCCCTTTTGCAGAAACAAGAACCAGCGTACACAGTTCACATCCAGGCCCCATGACGCCAAGGCAGAGGCATGCTCTCGGTGACAGGCACCTTTGCAGCCTACTCAGCAGCACGAAGAGCCAATCTGCAGCTCAGACAGAGCGCGGCAGTCTCTGGTCAAGCAGGCTCAAAGGCACCAGGTCTGGAGGCTCAAACCAAAGGACACGACAAGCAAGGCTGGCGGTGGCGGGGCCTGAGCCCAAGCTGCAGGGGCCAGCCTGAAGGGGCCGCCAGCACCAACCTTTGTGCCCTCTCCAACTCTCACTCTCGCCCCCAGTCCCCACCCTGCCCCTCAGTGCTGCTGCCAGCGACCTCCAGGCACCCTCACTGCAGTCTCCACTGCACCCTGCGATCCTGGTGGCCACGCCTAGGCCCTACAGCCTCAAACCTCTCCCCAGGATCCCACCTGCGACTTGCTGGGGGCCTCCTCCTAACAGTACAGCCCACACCCGATACCTGCCCCTGTGCCCTCAGACAGGGATCATGTCCTCGGTCCTTTCACATCGGGAGCCAGGAGAGCAAGACGACACTCCTACCAGAGACCCAGGGACACCTCCAAGGGTGGCAAGGGCCCTGAAGGAAGCCGCAGCACACCTGGCGACACAACCAGGAGGCTCCTCGGCCAGCGCTCTTACCCCCTGCCCCACGGGAGGAAGCCCCCACTCACTTCCTAAGGCGACTTGCAGGTGTTCTGTCAGCAGGTTCCTCTGTCCTCTAGGAGACTAACCTACATTCTCATCAGGCAAAAAGAGGTCACGAATACGACCTGGAAAGCGAGAGGCTGGGGGAGGCCAGAAGCCCGCGGCCTGGCGTCGCCCTCTCGGGTGACACGTCCTGGAGCACGTCCGCTGGCCTCCGTGCAGGCAGGGTCTTGGTGTTTCTCCCCAGTGCCCACGCGCCCAGCCTCACGCCACCACTCCATGACCCGTGTCTTCTTAGTCTCAGCCTCATTGGAAGCTGCCTTCCCAATCCCAGTCAGAGGTATAGCTCTGTACGGGGAACACACAGAGTAAAAACCTCCACTACCTGAAAAGACAGCAACCTGAGGCCAGACTGGCCTAAAGCAGCAAACGACTCAAGCGTCCATCCTCACGAATGACCATGCTTTCCAGGTTGCACCTCCAAACGGGACAGTGCCAACTTGTCCCTCCGGTTCCACGGTACTTCTCAGCCCAGCAACTGTCACAAAAACATTCCCACGATGCTCAGTCACCCCAGAATGACTGCTCGAAGACCCCACCTACTTATGTTTCCTACTTCATTTCCCCAGCCTTCCACAATGGGCATAAACGAACTCAACTATCAGAAGAAAAGTCTAGAGAAAGAGCCTTACTCCATATTCCATCTGATGGCACAGAAGCCTCACAAGTCCAAGTCGGTAACTTTCTGTAGAACCTGGGTTCCCACGCTTACAGATTTTAAGGTTTTAGTGTGCTGTTGATTCTTAACTGAATTCAGTGACAAGGGCATGAAGTTCTGGTTTCCACTGGGAACTGACATATCCAAGACTCTGAGGATCATTCTTAATTTTCTCCCAAGAGAACGAATGCAAGAAAACACTGACATTTCAGAATGGCTCAGTTACTTTGCAAGCCCTGTCCTTTGGAAGCATCCTTCAGACCAAAAATGACTCCATCCCCTGCTTCCCATGGCCCAGGGAGGTCCTGGCTTTGGGGTCTCAGCCTTACACCTTCGGGGGCACCCCGCTGCTCTCTGGTTAAGCCCCAGACCCACCACCGCCCCGAGCTCCGAAAAGGGCGCCTGCTGCTGGCATCGCCAGTCTCCGGTGCCCGCCTCGGGCTCTCTGCTCCAACCACAGTCATCTTCCTTCAGTCCGAGGTACACTCTCTGCCAGCAATGCTCTCCCTTTCCCCCTTTTTTCTCTTTACCTCCTCACATCCTACTCATCCTCCCGACCCCGGCTGGAGGAAGCCCTCCTCAGCTCTGCTCACCAGGTGACCCAGTAAGTTTCTCCACGTTTATGAAATTAGGATCTCTCCCACTGATCTCACCTTGGACTCCACTGGAGCAGGCCTCCCAGCTCGCCAATGTGAGCTGGATAAAGAGATCGAAAAATCACTACTCGCAGCCCAGAAATCCATCCAATAAATGATGCAAGAGAAGTGAGGTGCCAGCTGCCGGAAAGATCCCCTCAGACCCTGGCTACCATTTGGAACTCTTTCCGGGGTTGAGAAGCCCCAGATAACGCCAAACAGTCCTCCTCATTGGGCCCCTGAGAGCTAAGAGGCAGGGATGGTAAGGCAACCAATCAGAACAGCAAACAGCTGGGCCCCCTCCCCAGCATTATGAAGGGGGAGGAGGAAGGGTTTTAAGAGGTCTAACCTGGGGCCCCATGCATCCAACTCATCCTACAGCACACCCACAGTCCATGGCTAGGACTGTGTACTCTTGTTTCTTAATAAACTCTTTACTCCCTTGCCTACTCAAAAAAAAAAAAAGTGTGCCTGGGAGGTAGAGAGTTCTAGTCCAGGGAAGGAGGGCCATGATCTGACAGATTTTTCCAGGTTTCCCAGTCTTTGAGTGCTGGGGACTGACTGGACAGGTGGGATCTTACATTAATCCTTTGGAGCCCAGAGTCCTCCGGTAGGCTGTGCAGAGCTGCCCCTCAGGAATCCTCAGGAGTCACCCTAAGAAGTAGCAGGAAAAACTCCAAGGACCTACCTCTGCCACTGCCCAACACATGCCTCAAGAACACTCCCCAAGTTGGGTATCAAGACCGAGCTGTGTTAACCCCCAACTGAAGACTGACCGTCTGGAAACCAGAGCTGCCACAAAGGCCCCAGGGAACTGCTCAGAGACGCTGGAGGCAAGCCCCTTCTGGATGGTACAGGTCTCCTCAGAGGCACATACAAAACAACACTACCATTTGTGAACACGGTGCTAGGCACTGGGCTAAATGCTGCTACCCACTGTTAGGCAACCCCCCCAACAAGGCCAGGTGGCAGGAATGAAATCTCCACCAAACAAAAAAGAACACCAAGAGGTGCTCAAGGTCACTCGGCAAGAGGTGGAGCAGGGTTCCAGCTCCAGCCGTGTGATTTTCCTCTCCTCTTGTGTTGACTGACAGTGAAAGAAAAAGACGGGTCTGTGCTCTGGGACTGAGCCCGAGGAAGTCACCTGTTGCCTTGTACGTGAATGTCCCTCGCAGCTTTATTTGCCATGGCCCAAAGCTGGAGACGATCCAAACGGCCACCAACAGGTGAAAAGATCAAGAAACTGTGTTCCATCATACAATGGAATACTATTCAGCAATAAAAAGGAACGAACTCTCAAAAATAAAGTGAGGTGCCGCTGTAGAGGTGAGAACCGGAATCTTTAAAATGTGTTTTGTTTCTCAAGAAAATAACAGATACCAAAAAAAGAGAGAGAGAAACCAAAAGGTAGGTTTTTCTTTAGCATAGTAAAACCACATGTGAAATAAAATATGGGAAAAATTGCATATATAAGACTTCTTTTTGAAATCAAATAAATATATGTTAACACTACAAAATGCTAGTATCAGACAAGAAAAAAACATTATCCTAAGTGAAGAAAACTTGACACAAACTACTACATGTTGTATGATTCCATTTATGTAAAATGTAAATATAAATCAATTTATAAAGATGAAGTTAGATTAGTGGTGATGCAGGACAAGGGAAGGACTGCTAAGGGGTGTGCGGTTTTTCTTTTCGGAGTAATGAAAATATTCTCAAGGTTTTTGTGGTGATGAATGCTCAACGTTATGATTATACGAAAAACCACTGATTCTACACTTCGGATAGATTGTATGATATGTGAATATACCTCAATAAAACTGCTTAATAAATAATTGTGCAAGAATACCCAGAAATAGCAGCTATGTACAGGAAAGGAAACGGAGAGAGATCAAGTGATGAAGAATTTTCTTGTTAGTTTCATTATTATTGAAATAATTAAAACGCTCTAATTATGACTGAGATAACGAATACACAAGTATGTGATTATACGAAATACCACTGATTGTACACTTCAAACGAACTGTATGTTTTATTAGTATGTATCAATAATATTAATTTATTTTCTTTAGAAAAAAGATTTTCCTAATCCTCATGCAAAGATTTCATTGCTAGCGTTTTGGTATAAATCCTTCCCGAATTTTTCCCCAAGAGTAGCATCATCCTTCCTCGTCATCATCACGTAAGACTTAGGATCTGCGGAGTGCCTGTGCTCTAGAACGGCCTGGTCACCTGCCGGAGAGGGATGGCACCCAGTGAGCCCTGCCCAGCTCCCCCTCCGGGGGGGCAATCCTGTGAAAACCCCTTCAGAAGTTCAGGCAGAAGTGCAGGGGACAAAAGGGGGAGGGGGCGAGAAGGTCTAGCCCCCCTTAAGTTAGAGCAGCCGCTCCACAGTTCTGAACTACTTCCCCTAGAGCGAGAGCACCTCTTCTAAGAGGCTGGGAACGATAAGCGCAGAGGCTTCCTCTGTGGCCCGGCTCCCGTGAGGCCCGCTGGGTAACTGCTCTCAGCAGACAAAGCAGGGCGAGAATGGTGTTCCCAAGTCACCCATGTCACCCCCACTGCCAAGCAGAGACACCTTGGAGCTCCCAGAAATGCTCAGCAGCCCAGGCAGGTGCCCCATCTCCCCGTCTGTGCAGTGGATCCTAGCAGGCACCCAAATCCAGTGGCCCCCCCACTGGCCAGCCACCCTCCTCCGGCCCTAGCAAGCTACCATTTTAGCAAGCGCTCACGAACCGTTTATACCCAACAATACCCCAAGAAACCAAACTTTTAAGAAAAGCTGTAACCACTACCAAAAGGAAAAGAGTGTCCCTGGGACCGACGGGGAGCTCCGAGGGAGGCCACGGCTGCGGCTGTCCCATGGCTTCCGGTGCCGCCACAGCTAGGAGGGGTCACAGTGGTTGCGGCCCCTGGAACCCAGGTCTCACCTGCCCGGTGGAGTCGAGAAAGCAGAAAGAAGTAAAACAGGGGAGGAAAAGAGAAAATTGAGGCTCCAGTGACTCACCAGGACTTTGATCTAAAGAATGTGAAGTGCCTAAGATAAGGAGCCCACACCTGAAGGCCTCTGGGGTGGGACACACACTTTTACTTGCAAACCGAAGAGGCCCCGGCAAAACTCCCGGGCTGGGCAGAAACGTGCACCGTGGGCCCCTCCTGGGAGGGGTGCCCATTCGTTTGCGTTCCCAGGGGCACACACCGGGCGGCAGTCACGCTCCCCCGGGGCCTTCCCAGGAGCCCTTCCCGTCGGAGCGATCGATTGCCTCTCGGCAGTAATCCCTTTAAGAGCCAGCTGCTGCGGGCTAGTCACCCAGCCGGCCCTTTCCAGGTGGGAGGCAGAAGAAAGCGACGCAGCCTCCGCCTGGCTCCGGAGGCAAATTTGAAGCGCAGGGCCTGGGGACCAGGCGCCCGGAAAGGGGAAGGACCCCGCGGCACGGCCGAGGGTCAGGGGGGAGGGCGGGGAGGGCGGGGCCGCGGGGCGGACCCCGGGGGGAACCTAGGGGGCAGCGGGAGGAGGCGCGGGGAGGGGGAAGGGAGGGGAAGGCGGGGAGGGCGGGGCCGCAGAGGAAGGGCGGGGCCGCGGGGGGAGGGCGGGCCGCCTGCGGCGTGGGCCCGGGACTCTTATTCTGACACGGGCCCCGCGCCGCGGCCCAGCCGGGCTGAGCCGGGACCCCCGCAGGACCCCGCGCCCCCGCCCGCCCACGTGCCGCCCGCGGAAGCGGCGCCCCCAGCCCGGCCCCCAGCCGGGCCCGGACGGCGCGCAGGACCCGCGGCGGCGCGCAGCACAACTTTCCGGGACCCCCGCGCGCCCCCCGCGCACGGCGAGCGAGCAGGAACTTTACGGGCGGCGCGGGACCGGCGCTCCCGGAACGCGGCAAGGGGGAGGGTCGCTCGCCCCACTTTTCCGCGCTCATAGGGGGCCCCGCAGGG
>JAKSZT010032673.1:307951-344349 GCA_026826555.1 Tolypeutes matacus | reverse complement strand
GGGCCGGGGGTGCGGGGGCGCGGGGCCGCGCGCGCTCGCTCCGCCTGAGGGTCCCGGGCCCGCGGCGCTCGCTCCGCCGCCCGCCCGCGCCGCCGGCCAGATAATGCGCCCCTCGCCGCACACATGGAGCCCGGCGCGGCGTCACCGCCGGGACATGCGCACCAGGTCAGCGCGGCCGCGGCCCCCAAAACACCGGGGAGCTCTTAAAGGCGCCGCCGCCGCGCCCGCGGGCGGGGCGGGGCCAGGGGCGGGGCCTGAGCGCGCCGGGCACGCCCCTGCCCGGAAGCACCGCCCCCGCCGCGGCCCCAGGCGGACCCCACGCGCGCTCCCTCCCGGCGCCTCCGCGGCTCGCGTCCCACGCGGGCTGCCGCGCGGCCCCTCCCACGCCCCCCGAGACCCCGGCCCGCGCCTGGCGTCCACCGCGGATCCCCCCCCGGCCGTCCCGCGTGGGGACGCCGCGCGGGAAGAGCTGCGGGCCTCTCCACGGAGGGGCGTCCACGGGAAGCTCGCGTGGCCGGAAGGTGCGGCTGGCAGGACCACCCCCAGGGCCCTGTGCACATTCTCTCCGGCCTCAGAGCACGGGGCGCTGCTCGCCATGAGACCCCAGACCCCTTCCCGACAGCCCACCGTGGGTCTGCGCCCGAGCTCGCGCCCACGTCTCACAAATGCGGCTGACTTGCTGCCCCGTGGCCCCCTCAGCAGGACGCTCCAAAAGGCACGTTTTAATCGGGCCTCGGGCCCCTCGCACAGCTGGTAACTTTCTGTCCCTGCTGTTTGTCGGTTGGTTGATCCCCCTCCCCACCCCTCCAAAAAGATAAAAAAACCTCTCCATCTGCCAAGTGGCGCAACTTCTGGGACAAAAAGGGGAGCATCCCTCAGACTGGAAAACGATACAAAATGCAAACTTGACCCCCGAACCTTCCCGGGCCCAGCTTTGTCAGCAGTTTGCTTTGCTACATGGAAATTAAAATGTTCACATCAGAAGCCCGGCACACGGCGGCCTCATTCCAAACAGGTGGTTTGGTGCAGGAATGCAGGTTGCTGGCCTCCCGCCTTCCGGGGTGCGGTCAGCAGACGCCCGGGCGGCCCTCCCACCCAGCAGCTGCCCTGCAGAGAGGGATCAGATGATGAGCATGAGAGCAATCCCGGCAAAATGTTACCTCACTGCTGCTCACCTGGGTCTTGATTAATGCCAGCTTAATTAGCGACAACCAGGGCAAAGTGCAGTCAGATGGGAGACCTGGGCTTGAGGTGGACGCAGGGACCCAGAGGCGAGGCTGGCAAGCCCTGGGTGAGTCACCACGGTGACAGCCACCTGCCTTCCAGAGGCCTCAGCTGCCGGGCGTTAATGACACGCCCTGTGGGCCAGGTGTGTGGGGGGCCGCCCCGCAGGGCCCGCCACCTTCTCCAGCCGGGGGGAGCAGCCGGCGGGTGGGCGGGTGAGGGGACAGAGGCTCAGGACCTGTCCGGGACCCCTGCCCCTCAGGCGGGGCGAATGCCGAGGCTGCGGGCACCGAAGGCCCTGGGGGCCTGGGGCCTGCTCGTAGCCAGCCCGGGACCAAACGGCGGAGCAGCTCGGCCGGGTGGCCAGGAGAGAGGCCGCTCTGCTCGGGTGGCAGGCTAAGGCTGAGCACCGCTGAGGCTGTGGCCAGAGCGCGGCCTTCTCAGACTTCCCCCCACCTAAGCAAGGCCAGCGGGGCAGCTCAGGGACCCCGGTGCACACACGCTCTAAGAGTGAGTCTGTTACTTGGCTAATGCAAAACAACTGTCCTTCCAAACTCACTTTACACTTGCTATCTGCCACAGACCGGATCTGGCTAACGATAACCGGGAGTCCTTCCACCCTAACCGCTGCAAAAACATTCTAATTATCATTCAAGTGTGCTAGCAGGTGAGCAAAACACCATCGGAGTCTGTGCCTGCACAGCAGAGGGACTGAAGAAAAGAAATTTGGGCCAAATTCCATGTTTAATAATAGATCATTAAACATGTCCCCTTTTATAGCAGGAATTGGCCAAAGGCTCCACAGAAGTGTGAAACGGAGTGAAAGGATTAGCATCACCTTCTGAGCATCAGTGGTACTGTCCTTTTTCTTTTTTTTTAAATCTGAATGTGACCAAACAAAATTTCTCTCAAGTTTCTGGTGGACAAAATCTGAGAAGTCTTACGTGATAAACACTGATCAACCAGGACTGTCTCTTGAGACTCATCCGAGCATTTTGCAGCCAAGGAGCCTGCAGGAGCCACTCCAGAAACGTACAGGCTGGGGGTTCAGAAAGACTTCAGTGTGGAAAACACATCCCTAAGGAAGACTATGGAATCCCCGAGGAAGGGGCTTCCCACCCTGCCTGGGGAGGGGGCAGGGGAGTCCTCGTGGATGTGACAGTGGAGCAAGCTCTTAAAGGTAAGTTAGCGGAAGTACCCCAGCTTCCAGAAGAGCAGGGCCCAGGCCTCTGGAGAGTGGGGTTTGGGGGCTTTCTAGATGCCTCCCTCTCCCTTCAAGGTCACACTTCAAGGTCCCTGCTATCGACAGGGGAGGCCAGGCTCCCGCTCAGGCCCTGAGACGCTCTCTGCAGAAGGACAGACTGGCGGTTTGCTCTGCAGTATTCCAAGTTGCCAAAAAATCACCCGAATGACAAAGAGCCCTGACCACTCCCGCACATGGTGCTTTCAGCGCTGTAAGGCCTAAGAAGGTTCCCAAGAGTTTGGGGACAATATTACCACAATCCCTCAGGGAGGACTGTTTCAAAGTTTCTTATTTAACCCCAAACGCAGGCTCACTCGGTGAGGTTACAAAGCAATTGGCTGGGAAAGGAAAGGAAGAGATTAATTTCTATGTGAATTTGATTTCCTTAGTACATTGATATTTTTGATACTTCTTTCAAGGACAAGAAAAGAAGACTATTACAGTGATTCTTCATAAAAGTCCAATACTTCCGACTCGTTATGGCTGCAGCAACAGACGTCAATGTCATGTTTCCCACCATGCTATTCTTACAGTAAACTAGGAGTTTGTGGGAAACAGCCGAAGGAAAGGCCAAGCAGCCCCCGTGTGCCCTCTCCGTCCTGATGCTGCCAACGCCCCTGAAGCGCAGCTCTGGCGAGGTGGCCCTCTCCCCACGGGCGTATCTGCTTCGCCTTGGGCAGTTTTAACCACCGTTCTACGCACTGGATGTGCATGCAACATGCTGCAGGTTGCGCGTGGCATGTCCAGAGCAAGTCTCTGCACGCGCTGCATGACGTCCCGCGATCACAAGGGTCTGAACACAAGAGCTTCCCTAAAGGGTTAAATGCAAACTGCTCAGAATTATTGTCGGGGAACCGGAAGTGCATGTCCCACTCTGTCTTCATCTGCACGTGTCACTATTTGGCAAGAAACATCTCCTTTGTGTCTATGTGTAGATTACAAAAAAACATGCCCACCTAATTTAGATGAATTTTAAGTCTGAAAAGTTAGTCAGCCACGTTCTCTAGGTATTAAAGCCTTGAAGAAAGCCAAAACCAAAAACTACGAAACAAAACAAAAAACAACAAAAAGGCAGCACGACAGCCTTGAGTCTGGAAATCAACCTATTTAAACCTGCTCTGCAAAGAAGGCCTGTTAGTCACATCAGCAGTCTGCTAATAAACATCCTCGGTTTAGACGTGAAGAAAAACACGTTTTAGAAACTTGGCATCCAGCTCACACCCCACTCCCCAGCTGCTACATGGCAGCTCTTCCAACTTGACGTATTCTGAGGGACAGAGAAAAAACATTCCTCCCAAACGTCTTCCGAGTGGAATGGGTCCCTCTGCCCGGGTTCACAGGCTGCACTACAGAAACGCAGGCGGCGGGTCTCTCGTTTGTCTTCTCCTCAGCACCCAGACAGCGAACAACCTTGCCCTCTAACCTGCCCACGTAGTCGGCAGACATTTTACCAACTCCTCTTGGTTATCTCAAATTTAGGTCAAAAGTCACCCTTCAGTAAGGACACTTCAAGAGGTTAATATATAAAGCCTGAAGCTTGAAAGTGCAATGAAAGTTTAAAAAAAAAAAAAAAAAAGGCTCTGACATGCCAAGAATTTTACAGCAGCTTAAATGCCGGCCATTCTCAGAGGCAACAAATTCAGAGGCAGCCCCCAAATCTGTGTTCTCTTGAAGGTCCTTAGGAGAGTAACCTGGACGGATGCTGTTTGATCAGAAGGAGATCAAGATAGTCTGATTTCACTGGCCATTGTTGGTTTCGGAGAGAAACTGCTGATCGACAGCCCAGATTAAATAGTACGTTCCTGCGAATCCCACCCTGGATCCTACTGTGGGCTTTCTACCTTTTCCTGCCGAACGTGCTCCGCTCAGGCTCTGACTTACAGGCAGCCAGTCACCTCCGCAGGTAAAGGGCAGGCCTCCAGGTACACACCCACCCCGTCTTCTCCTGGGGCCTGGCCCCCTGGCAAGGAGTGCGCCCCTCAACCCTTCCGGTGCCCCCAGGGGGTCCCTCCTTCCCCCACCTCTGCCCTTCACTGCTCTTCGCAGTTTAAACATCTGTCTTTCCCGGGGCCCAGCCTGGTGCCTGGCCTTGGCAAGTTCAGTGAGTACTGTACATCGGAAGGCGACGGGAAGGGGGGCTGCCTCCAGACCTGCAGTCCCCCTACACTGCAGCCACGTGGCCTTGGTCTGAGCCTTTCCATAGTCACCCCGTCACACTTCCGGAGGCAATGCCAGCCCATATGGATATGGCAAGCACGGGGGTAAAGCCACGGCGGCATGAGGCTACCATGAGCCACCAGTCCTCCGGGGCACAGGTCTTGGGGTCACGCCCAGCAGGCCCCGAGGTGGGATGCTTTGCTCTTCGGCGACCACAGATGGCCGGGCGATGGCCGGGGCCACCCAAACTTGCACGCCAACCTCACAAGGAACATTCGGCCTCGACAAGACTCTGCAATAGCTGCTTCTACTGGCCACCTACGGCCAGCTGGCCTCCTGCTCCATGCTGATCGTCCCTGCTTTTCACATAGGAAACTGAGGCTCAAGGAGGTTAGTGTGCTTGCAGCAGGCCACTTTCCCGAAGTCACGCCGCCAGCAAGGGGCAGAATCCAGACTGAAGCCCAAGACCTCCCGGCTCCACTGCACACAGGGCCTTTGAGAGCACACCCGGTCAGCCACTCTTGCTGAAGGACCTCTCTGCTCCCTGCCTCTTTAGGTTCTAGACACACCTCCAGAGCAGCCTTCAGCACAGGCAAGCCCCTGCAGGAAGCACCGAGATGATGCAACAGGAAACCATCCTGTGGGCAACCCTGCCAGACATTCCTCTTGAATTTGTGGGTGCATTAGCAGAGCCCCCAGAAATGCCAAGTGTTCCCAGCTCTGCCAGAGCAGCCTTACCGCGGGAAAAGGGAGAACTTCAACATGTTTCCTAGGCTCACACTGGGGCCCGAGGACTCAGCCTGCAGGGAGGGGGAACAGGAAGTGAGGAGGGAGCTAGCATCCACTTCCCAAGGGCAGCAGAGCCCAGAGGTGGGAGCCTGGTCACGTGCAGAGTTGCATTACTTGCTCACGCCCACTTCCGGCCTCAGAGGCCTGCCTCTCCACCACCTCCCGAGTCGGGCCACTACTTGGGTGGAAGGAAAGAAAAAGACCGAGGGCCAGAGGCTCCGCTTGTGGCACCCTCCCTCTCCCCAGGAGGCCGGGTCCCTCCTGCCCTCCACATCTTCCCTCACATACACACCTTACTTAAGACACCCACCTGCCAAATGAAGACGTGCGTGCGTGGACAAGCATCAGACCGGGCCTTCTGGCTTGGCCAACAGCAAAGTCACAAGCATGCTTCCCGAGCTCCAGGACAAGAGGGAACCCTAGGCCAGAGGGGCCTCCGGGCGCCGAGAACCTGCCAGCCACAACAAAGCGAAGTCAGCTCAGCTACTGAAGCCTCACTTTTCCTGGGCCCTGAACCACGGCCGGGCGCCCTTCTCCTCTGCATGCCTGGGGCTTTTTCAGATTTCAAGCAAGGTGGAAGGGGCTTTTAGAGCCGTCTGTCTCTTTGCCGTGAAGAAATGCCACAGGATTCCAAAAACTCACGCCTCCACCAACTCTGAGCAGAACAAAGCTAAGATGCTCTAGATACCCCGAGATGACAGCTACAATCATCCTGGATCAACTATTGCCAACAATCAGCTGGGAAGACTCCGTGATTTCTGCCTCCTTTTAGTGGAAAGAAACAGACGCAAGAGGCCCGGTGAGGAAATGAGAGAGGCTGGGAGGTTTCACTTCCAAACCTCAGAGAAATGCCACCCTAAGCTCCCAAGGAGACTGACTGCAGCCTCCAGACTGTCCCCAAAGAAGCCCCGCACCGGTCTTCCATTCATTCGTTAACTTGCTAGTCACCTGGGACCAGGTGTCCCCACCAGGACATAAGCTCTCTGAGGGCCCAGTCGCATCTGTCCTGTTCCCAGTAAGGCCACCGGCACCTAGCCCAGTGCACCTGGCACATCAAAGGCACTCAAATATTTGTCATTGGATTACCTGCTGGCATAGGGAGTTGCGTGAGCTAGAATATTTAACACTTTCTATTTTTCAATCCAATTTAAATTGCATTAAAACGAAACAAACAAACAAAAAAAAAACGATCTTAATGGCCACACAAGAAAACCTGCACTTGGCAAAACCCTTCTTGGCTCCAAGTGCTCAAACATTCTTAATAGGCCAGGTTAAAGAGAGAAACTCTTTCAAAACGGGTTTCGGAGAGGACAAAGCCAAACTTAACACTAGAAATTAAAAATAACCTTGGTCATTCATTTGGATGGGGTCGCTCCCTGCGGTAGTTCTTTCCCAGTTCCAAGAGATGGTGTCTTTCTTATCACTGAGATCCCACAGGGATTTAGTGCCCCCGGTGCCGATCCACCAGGAAGGAAACCCTCACTTCCCTGGCTATTTCAGTTACATTAATCAACAGTTTCTCAGTCCAGAGCTGCAAGCTGGGCGGTGGCTGGGCCCACATGCCTTTTAGAGCTGCCCACCAGTGGATAACCACGTTACATTACATCGAATAAATGCACCCAGATCGATATCGTTTCTAACTATCCAAGGGTTTTTATTGCTGTAAGGATCCTTCAATAGGAAAAAAAAAAGTTTAAAAAACTTCCTGTTAGATAAGAGAGATGTGGTGGTGGCGCCATCCACCAGAGGGAAGTCTGTGGCACACAAGAGACTCGACATCACTTCAGCAGGGCTAGAGACCCTTTCAAGGCGCTCACCTTACTTCTTATGTTTGAAAACTAATATAAACTTTGCTCCTTTCTCACACAACTTCCCTTAAAAGAACTAAGAGAAATTTTCAGATCGCTGGATATTTCTTTGCCTCCATTTCACAGTTGCTTTTTGTGTGTGAGGATATTTCAGGGGGAAAAAAACTTGGGAGCCGCCCACCCGCGGGGGCCTAGCTCAGCTTCTCACCCACCATTTCCCCCTGGGTTTTAGCAGTCAGGGGCAGGGCGGCAGCTGGCTCCACACTAGTAAGTGAAGAAGGCTGAGCGGAACTCAGCAGCAGCAGGATTCTAGGGCTTTCAAATAAAAACTGTCTGCCCCACCCCCAGGCGCGCCTCTCCACAGCTCGCAGTCCTGGGAGCTCCTGGGAGCCCGGGGTGAATTCTGATCTCACGGGCACTAAGCCACACACTTGGTACTATTATTGTGTGGCGTCAAATGCCTTTGTACATCTCTTTCTCAGTCTTTTGTCCCCAAATCTGATCCATTACCCTGAAAGAATGGTTCCTCTTTCAAGCTTCTAACATGTAAGAACAGATCACTCACTCCACTCGAGCAGTCCCAAAATATGGATACGATGGCTTATGCTTATGGTTCACCTCCTTTTCCCTCCCCAACGATACCTCACCCTCATTATAATCTTCTATTTCTGCCTACATTCCGACTGTAGTAATACATCTCCCTGCTTGCCCTCAACTCACATATTACCCCCTTTTACAGAGAGAAAAGCCAAGGCCGAGGCGAGCACAAATGCCCAGGCCACCCAGCAAATCCATCTCCCATCTGGCATGAGCACACAGGCAAACTCTTGCCACAAGTCAGGAAGGCAGTGGGTTTTGCAAGAGATGCACCAGGTTTCTTTCTCTTTGGGCATAGTTAGCATTGGCAGAACTCCAGGCACTTCCTGGTCTGGGAGTCCAGGCCAGACCCTTCATCTCCTGGGCACCATCACCCTCCCTGACTGCACACCAGGCACCTGTGAGGTGCCGTCCAACACCTCTGACTCAGTCATTTATTCAGCTACCAAGTGCCTCCCGTCACTAAGCGCCTTCAGACACATTCCCAGAGCTGTGTTGCCTCAAGTTCTGAGCAGGTGCCCGTCTAGTGCCCATACGTGTCCAAGGCTGCACAACCAGGAAGGGCAGAGCCGGCATCGGAACCAGGCCCTCGCTTTCATACCTGCCCTGCTGGTTCTCTGGGTTTCGTTTAAAATAAGAAACCTGCTCCAGGTACTTCTCTGCCTCGTCCTGGACGCCCTGACCCCTTCGCTGCTCTGCAGGGCCCTGAGCTCCTCACCATCTTTCACCTGCAGCTGACCAGGGAGAGGAGAAGAATGGCAAGCAGGTCTGCAGCAGCCTCCTGCCTGGACTTGACTTCCCCAGGAGCAGAGGGCCCCGGAAACCCTCTAAGTGCTTCTCCACAGAAGAAAATAGCTCGAGTTGAAACTTGTGTCCACATGGTCCACCGACAGATTTAGAACTCAAATTATAGCCTCGGCAGGAGTCTTCACAAAGGACTCAAATTAAGCCAGACCCATATGGAGGCGAACAAGAGAGAGCCAACCTTAAAGCGACTCGAGAGGGAACTGCAGTTCTAGCGGAGTCAGAGCAAAGGACTTGTTGAAACGCTAGCCAGACAGGAGCTCAGCCTGTCCCTCGGAGCTCCACTTCGGGAAAGTTCTCCCCACATTTTGAGCTTGAGATATGTGCGTGGACACGAAGTGGTTACAAGTTACTCAGGTTTCAAACTGAGTTCATCCCTGTCCTTCTGACCATCTCTCAATGCCAGCATTCATCTGCTGGGGCTCCACGGAGCTCTGCGTTTGGCAAAGTAGATAAAATTAGCTGCTGGACTGAACTTGGAATCCAGGGTGGGCCATTAGGAAGAGTACACACGAGGTTTGTGAAGCCACATGAAGACTTCCTTTGGGCCCGGCTGAAGTCACCTAGAACTTACAGAAAGGTGGTCATAGCCTCTGCCCCTTGCCTCCCTGCCTCCCTCCCCAGATCTAGGGTGACCCATTTCCTGCTTCTTGGCCTGCCTTTGAACCGAGGGGCCCACAAACTGGGGATCCTCTAGAGATCAAGGCGGGAATTGCAAGAAAATGCCACAGGAAGACCTGAAGGAGCATTTTCTTCTCCTTTTTTTTGGGGGGGGAGGGGACAGTGAAGTATGCTATGCAGAAGGGAGGGCTGAAGGACAGGAAGTCAGTCTGTCCCTGGGCCTGACAATGTGACAATGGGGAGACAATGCTCCTGCCCTGTCCCTCCTGCCTCCAGGGTGGCCTGACAATGCAATGGGCCCATGACTGGAAAATGGACTAACCGAGGCTGACTAGCCCCCCAAAGCCTAACAGGTCTTAGGAGAGCAGGAGAACAGCACTTTTTACCCCTCTGTCTTCCAACTTCCTTTCCAACCACGAAATCCTCCAGGTTCCTGGAAGCTGAGACTAAAGTTCAGAGAGGACTCCAAGCCTGGCAAGAAAGAAGACCGAATGGGGGCACTTTGCTGCTCTCACCCTCCACACTGGAGGGAAGGGGGAGACACAAACACAAACGGAGGACCTTAAGTTGTGGGTTCTCAAAGTCAAGAGAGAAGCCTCAGAAAAAGGAGAACGCCATCAAGCAAGAGGGGGGGGAACCCCTGGGAATGTAGGGGCCCCCTCAGGAGTGGAGGGATCTGTGGAGTAGAGAGAGAACCTCGGCGGAAGCGGGGGATCCCTCAGGAAATTGTGGCATCCGTGGATTAGGAGGGGACCCAACGGAAGTGGGAATACTTTGGAAAAGTGGGGCTGCACCTCAGAGAACTAAGAACCGTGTCAGAAGTCTGGGCACACAGTGGGGGGCCCCTCAGATGCAGAGGCATCTGCGCAAAAGGAGGGGGTCCCATCCAAAGCGGGACGGCTCAGAGAAGAGGGGCGCACCCCAGACAAGGATTCTGTCAGAAGTAGGAACACCCCAAGGTAGTTGGGGGACACTCTGGAGAAAGGGGGAGGTCACCCAAGGAAGTGGGACGCTGACAAGCAAGAGAACAGGGGCTTCTGAAAAGTGGGGGGCCCTTAGAAAAGGAAGTCACAAAAGGCGATGCGGCAGAAAACCTGGACAAAGGCTCAGAAGCAGGGAGCCCCTGGGAGAAGCGGGGCTCCCCTCAGAGACGCGGGTCCCCCAGAGTCCAGCTCCCCCACAGAGGGGTGAGGGTGCCCTCGGGGTTTCTCAGGTCCCGGTTCCCCTCACAAAGTGGGGTTCCCTTGGGGTTTCCCCGAGTCCGGGTTCGCCTCGGAAAGTGGGGCGCCCCTGAGTCCCTCAGAGTCCCCCCGAGAGTGGGGGGCCCCCGGAGTCCAGCTCCCCCACAGAGGGGTGAGGGTGCCCTCGGGGTTTCTCAGAGCCCGGGCTCCCCTCACAAAGTGGGGGGTCCCCAGAGAGCCCGGCGCCCGCACTCACCCAAGTTGCTCGGCGCCCCGCGGGCGGCGGCTCGGCGCGGGGCGGCGCGGGCCGGTCCTGTCCGGTCGGGTCCCGCGGCGGCAGCTCCTCAGGTGGCGCCCGCGGCGGCGACAAGACAAGGCAGGACAGGGCGCCCGACAGACCGACCGACCGCGCGGGGCGGCGGGGGCGCGCTCGGGCGCGAGGCTGCGCGTGCGCGGACCCGGGCGAGAGGAGCGGCCGCCGCGCTCGGAGCCGCCGCTCGGCCTCGCCGCTCGCCGCGCACTGAAATTGCCCGCTTCGCCGCCCGGCTTCCCCGGTTGCTAGGCAGATTTCGCCGCGCACACTTCCGGGTTGAGGCGCGTCTCGCCGAGTGGCGGCGCCGCGGGCCAATGAGGTCCCGCCCGGGTTCTGGGGCTCCGCGCCCCGAGGTGGGCGTGGCCCGCTCCGTGACGGACAGCTCCCGGCGGCCAATCGATGCGCGGGCCGGCTGGCCCACAGGATCGCGCCGGCGGCCGGGGCGGGCCCGAGGGGGCGGGGCGGAGTGACTGACACGCCGCTAGCCAATGGGAATGCGGAGCGAATCTCAGGGCCAATCCGGGCCCGCGGAGGCGGGGCTCCGGCGTCAGGGCGGGAACACCGCGAGAGGCGGGGCCTGGGGACGCGTCAATCCGTGGCCGGCTCGCTCGGACCCGGGAGGGCGGCTGGCGACTGGCCGGGCAGGGGGTTCCCCGCAGTGCTCAGCAGGGGCGCCCGACCCACAATGCACCGGCGGCGGCCTGGGCCGGGCGGGCGTGGGTCGCTGACGCCGGGCGGCGGGCGGGGCCGCGGGAGGCGCGCTCTGCGGGGACTCTGGCCCCGGCGCTGCTGCCGCCCCGGCGCTGGGGCGTCGGCTTGTGAGCAGAGCCCTCGGGAGTTCCTGCCCCTGCTCCGAGTTCTGAGGAGAGCCTCGGGGATTCCTTCCCCGAGCGCCGTTCCGAGGAGAACCTTGAGGCCTCTCTTCTCTGGCCCCGGTTCTGAGGCGACTCTTGCCCGCTTCTCTGAGGAGACTTGCTAGAAGGATCCCCGAGGAGGACTTTGACGACTCGAGAGCCCTGCTCGCTCCCTGTTTCCAAGACAGTTTGTAGAGGTGCGGGTTCCCTGCTGAGGAGAATTGGGGGAACACGCCTGCCTTCCTGCTGAGTGCTCCTGGGGGCCACCATGCATCCCCCGCCCTTGTCTGAGGAGAAGTACCCCCCACCGCCTTCACCCCTCAAGATAGCTCGGGAAATTCCTCCCTCACACTCTCTCCCACCCCAGGAGAAATGTGGGACTTTCACCCTTCCCTCTCCCTGGAGAACCGCAGGATGGAACGGAGGTGGCTCGAGCGGTTGAGTTCCTGCCTCCCACAAGGGAGGTCCCGGGTTTGGGTGCCTCCTAAAGAAGACAAACAACGAACAGACAACAAGCAAAACAACGAGCAGACAACAAGGGGGAAAAAAAAAAAAAAAAAACCCGACAACAAGCAAACAGACGAGGGAGCCATCTGGGGCAGGGGATTAAAAAAAAAAAAAAAGATCTGCAAGACATGGGTGCCTCTCATCTCTTTTACAAAAGAAAATGCCAGGGAGTTGCACTTCCTGGCTATTCTGAGCAATATCTGAGTGTTGTGGGAAGGGTCCCCCTTTTCCTGAAAACTGCTGCCATGAGACTCCTCTCCCTTAGAAAGCTGTGGGAAGTGATCTCCTTTTTGGAAAAGTTGCCCGCTTGGCCCTCCTTCCCCTTTTGGGGAGAAGTTTCTGGTGGCCCTTCCCAGTTTTGCCCCCTGTTGGGGCTCTTCCACCCCAGTTTCCTTCTGAGAAGCATCCTACTTCCCACCTGCTCCAGTTAATTCTGAGCTCCTTGCCTGGTTTCCCCCAAGAAACGAGCTCTGTGCTTAGTCCATCGAACCAAGCGGTGCAGACGGCAGCGATGAGGAAGACCCAGGGGGCTGCAAGGATTTGCCTGGACTGACTTTTCTTTCTTCTTTTTTTTTTTTTTTTTTACACCCGCTCCCTGGACCAACTTGTTGCCCCACTCTGTGCCCATCATGAGACACTTGAATTATAAGATGGAACCTGGGAACAGAAAGGAAATGGGCCTGGTCTGAGAGGCACGATGTCACACTGAAGAGACACCCACCCAAAAATGTCATAGGAACATAGAGGAAGAATTAATGAAATGAGAGGATGGGTGTGAAAGTGCTTTGTAAACCATAGCACAGGGCGGCCTGCGTGTGGAGTGTGGAAAGGATTACTGTTATTGCTAAAGTGAGCTGCTCCTCCAGGAAGAGTGGGGAGTGAATCCAGGGAGTTACAGCCAAGGGAGGTTGGCAGGGAGCCCTGTGGGGCCTGAGCTCCAGGGTGAGCTCTGCGGGGTCCTGCATGGCCAGGGTAGGAAGCCATTGTGTTCCCAGCCACCTTGTGGCACCTCGGTCCCAGCATGGCCCTGCACACCTCATCTTCCTTGTTGTCAAACGGAACTGGGATCGAAGAGCAGCTCAGTGTCCATCCCTTTCATTTGGTGCCAGAGAAACTGGGAGGTGGAAAGAGCAATTGTGACTCATTCCCACCCACCTGCTGGCTGACAACTGGATCCTAAGCTTGCGCTGTCTTAGGGGTGCTTTGGGCCCAGGCGTGGGTGAGGGGCATGGGGCCCCTGGGCCCTGAGCTCCTGGGCAGACGTCACTGCACCTTGTCTCTCTCTAAGGCAAGCAGTGGGAAATGTTTCTCTGAAGGAAGCTTCTGGATCTGGGTCTACCATCATCCCCAAATCCAAGAGCAAAGGGCAAGCAGGGGACCTGACCAAGGTCAGGGCCACACAGATGAACTTGGTCAACAGGTTACAAAGGCAGTGAGGTTATTTCAGGAGCAATTTCCAGACTGACCCCTGGAAATGTTGGGACCCCTGATTGCATCTCGCCTTTTTATCTTCTAAGAAGGCACAGAATTTCTTTGAGGGCCTGGAAAAGGGCTTTGCAGGAGGCAGAGATTTTTGACAAAGGGATATTCCTGAAGTCTGGAATCCTAAGCAGAGACAAGGGAAATCTCAACCCTGAAGAAACCAAGGCCAATGGGCATTCATGGGAGGGAGTGAAGCACCCCACCAAAGTGGATGGCACAACCAGAGCTTCTGACATTAAACAAAAAAAACCAAAAGACAGGCATGTGACCCATACTGAGGATGGGCTTCCCTTTCCAAGGTGGTAGCAGCGATTGCATCTCTATGCATCAAGGCATGTCCTGTCCCTTCCTGGGTCCGGGAAATCATGTGGGCAAACTGGCTAAGTGACATTCACATCCAAATAGGGAAATGGGAACCCAGCCAGGCTCTTCTCACAGGCAGCAGGGGAGGCGGGGCCTCGGCAGTAGCTAGAAAGACGAGGGTTGGGTGGGTGTTGGTGCCGTGGCCTTGGCCTAGGCCGCTGTGCCCGCTGACAGTGGCTCAATGACAGCTTGTTAATGCCAGTCGGGGAAGGTACTAAATGCAAAAGGTAAAGCCATCCAGTGTCACAGAGTCCCCCTCCATCCTCGCCCCCTAGGACTGTTGGATTGCTTAGCACTTTGAGGCTCTCATATGTGAATTGCCAATCGACTGAAACCTGCGTCCTTTGGAGGGTCCATTGGGTTTGCCAAGCACTTTGAGGCTCTCATATGTGAATTGCCAATCGACTGAAACCTGCGTCCTTTGGAGGGTCCATTGGCACGGGCTGGCTTTTCCCGGGGCAAAGGTGGTAAGAGGCTAGCATCTCTTTCCTGAGAAAAAGAGACATAAGCCATAAGCCAATCAGGATCTTGGCCGACGTGGTCCTCCTGCTTCCCCAATGGAAAGGCTGGCAGGCCCTGAGTTATCCTAGGTGGGGGAGCAGAGGGCAGCTTTGTGGGTGCTGGTTGACTGGAAAATCTCATTAGAGTCCACAAGGAGTCAGGAGCCCTTGAAGTCCAGCCTTATTAGAGCTCCAGGCAGGAAATCTGAACTCCAGTAGCAAATCTTGTCAGGTTCTTATTGACATAATTAAGTGGAATTAGCGGCACCTTTTTCTGAGGCAAAAAACCCTGCTATCTCCGTCTACATGCCTGTAGCCTAGAACAAGTCCCCTAAATCAAAACGGTGACATCTCAAGCAGGAAGGAAAGCAGATTTCTGAAACGTAGACAGATGAATGCCTGCAGAGTGGAGGAGCTGAGCCCAGTGCCTGATGGCAGAGAGTGCCTCTTTACTGGTGCCAAAGAATTCACCTTGAGCTTCTCTCTGATTCTAAGGGCCTTCCCCGTTGCATACTTGCATTTCTGTGAGAGCCTAGAAAACCTATGGCATTCCACACTGAGGGCTTCCAGCTGAGCCTGGAGACTCCTGCTGCCTTTCAGACTCCTTCCCTCAGCCTCCCTCAGCCTCCCTCAGCCTCGAGACAAAGCCCCTCCATGCCCCGTGCCCCCTTCCCCGTGCCCATTCCTCCACTTGGAGTGATGTGCCTCTCTGCCTTCTCTGTGTCTGAGCCCACCATTTCCATTTCCTTTCATTCCTTCTTCCCCATTAGGCTGGCACCTAATCCTGACACCCAAATCCCTCCAGTTACCAACAACCTGATACTTTGCTCACCCACAAACTCTTCTCCTTCTTCATTTTCTCCAACCTCCAGTGTCAAGGGGCCACTTTGCCCTCCTTGCCTTGGAACTTGACTATCCTGCACCTGCTGCTCTATCTCGCCTGCTACCTGGAAACTGCCAGGCTGCTCGTCTCTTGGCACTCTTTGCTGTCTTCAGAGAATAAATTCCTTTGTAGAGAAAGATTCTGTAAAGCCTCTCAAGTCTGGATTTCTGGTGGGCCCGAGTTCCCAGTCAGGGTCTCAGGGCCCTGGACTTACACGCACCACAGCACGACACTTTGGACCAAATGTGTTGTCCACGTCTCTGACCCAGTCCCCTTGCTTTAAACTACTGACCTTTCCTCCATCCACTTTTTGCTTCTGCACCCGTGTTGTGTTCCCCACGTTCCAGGCCTGAAGCTCTTGAATCTTTCCAGTTTTCTTTTGCGTCGTTCCTAGAGCTCAGAGTTCATTGCTAAATGTTGAGAAATTCTTCCTCTGATGTCCATTTCTGATGTCCAGTGCTGCCAGCCAGGCCCCGGCCTGGGCTAGTGGCCAAAGACTCCGTGAGGATGCTCCCCAGAATCAGTCACATCCAAACTTCTCTGAAACCATGGATTTGATCATGTCACTCCCCTACTCAAAAAGCCCTCCTTTTTGGGTGGGGCTGTTGTGTTGCATTTGTAATCAGGAAAGCAAACAAACAAACAAAGCATTAAAAAAAAAAAGACTTCCATGGCCAAAGGGTAAAGTCTGCATCCTGGATTAGCGTTCAAGGTCCCCTCCTTGTTTTTCCCCTTGGCACAGTTGTTTGCTTTAACATCCTGAGGAACCTGCGCTGAACAAGCAGGTTTGGACCGTGCTGGCTCGCTGGCACCCTGCCCCCGGCCAGCCGCTTCTGTCTCCCTGAATCACTGTAGCTGAATCTTGGTAGTCATGGGAGGTCGAGGGATATTATCGCCCCACGTTGTAGGGGGGAAGACGGAGCCTTGATTTGGCCAGAGGACTAAAACACAATCGAATTCCAACCCAGACATCGCTGTGCTCTGTCCTCGCCCTCCCTAAAGTCTTCTGGCTGCTTCGATTGGACCAGAATTGACGATTGTCTGTTTATAACCTTCACTGATGTGTATTTCATACAAACCCAAAGTGGGTAGGGGGGATTCCATCTTTTTTTCTTTCTTTCTTTCTTTTTTTTTTTGAGGTATCGGGGCCGGGGATTGAAACTGGAATCTCGTATGTGGGAAGCCGGAGCTCAACCACTGAGCCACATCTGCACCCCTTCTTCTTTTTTTTTTAATTTCTGCTGAATGATAAATTCTCAGAGGAGAGAGTCACATCTTTGACTCTACAGTGTAGAGTCTACACAAAGTTTGTACACATACACTTTCAATAGACACATGGCAGTCACATTTAAACAACAAATGCCTGGGGTTCTCCGCCTTCCCAGAATGCCTAGTCTGGTCTCCCCTCTTCACTTGGATATTTCCATATCAGGGAATGTCAGAGCTGAGAGGAAGTTTTTAAAAAAAATCAAAAAGCTCGTCCCTCTTTCTGCTTTCCCAAAGGAGGGATAGGCGCAGTGAGGATGTGACACACAGAGCCATGCAGTCCTCAGCTCCAGTGGTAGAGGAGGCGTCGCGGGGACGCAGCGGCTGTGCTCCTGGCTCCTGGGGACCCCTCAGGAGCCCCAAGGAGCTCTGGCCGTGCCCTGCGGGTCGCACATCTGCCTGAATGAGGGAAGTTTCCATCCTCGGCCTGGCCTCTAGCCCAGTCTGCGGGGAAGTCGCCAGCAGAGCCACTTCCCAGAACGCCCTGTCTTTGCCTTGGACCCAGCCAGGCCTCTCCAGCCTGCTGCTCGGCCGCTTGCATGTTCTCTGCCTACCCAGGGCTGTCGCCCTCTTTCTGATCGTTTTCTCCGAGATTGCTACAGAAGCACAGACTGACCAAGAGGGCGGGGAGGGGTCTCGAGGCCCGTCCACCAGACACACGCCTTCGCTAGCTCTGATTCTCCCCTCCCCCACCGGCAGGCAAGGGAGGGCCTGGTGAGTGGCCAGAGGGTGTTTGGGAATGAAGGAAGGAGAATCAGCACCCAGACTGGATTAACTGATGTTTTGGGGAGTGACCTTTCAGGTGGGACCCAGCACAGGATGGAGAGCTGCTGGCAAGCTGGAGGGAGGGGAGGAGGTGGGAGAGGCGGGGATGGAGGAGACGGATTTTCTTCTGTGCAATGACTGAATTGCTCATCAGGGTCAATGCACTGTTGGGAATCGATAAGCTTCCAGCTCTCTGATTTCATTCTTACATTCCTCATTCAAAGGGTTATTGAGGCATTGCTGGTGGGAAAGTGGAATGGGGCAGCCGCTGTGGGAAACAGCTTGGCGGCTCCTCAAAAAGTGGAACAGAGAGGTACCGAGACCCGGCAGTTCCACTCCTAGGTGTCTACGCCAAAGAGAGTTGAAAGCAGGGACTCTAGCAGATCCTCGTAGGCAAATGTTCACAAGAGCCGGAAGGCAGGAGCAGCCCGTGTCCCTGGACGGGGGAATGGATGAATAGAATGTAGACTGTGCGTAGAGGGACTGTCACTCCGCCCTAAGAAGTCAAGTGCTAGCACACGCTGCTGCATGGGTGACTCTTAAAGACAGCAGGTGGAGCGAGGTAGGCCAGACTGCAGAGGACAAACTGCCTGTTCCCACTTACGTGAAATGTCTAGAACAGGCAAATCCGTACAAAAGAAAGGGGATCAGCGGTCACCAGGGGCTGGGGGAGGGAAGTGAGGCGTTCCTGCGTGATGGGTGTTTGTTTCTGTTTGGGGTGGTGGGAAAGTTCTGGTAAAGGCCGGTGATGAGGGAAGCACAGCCCCACTGAATGTTATTTATGCTCCAGAGGGGTGGAGATGGGAAAGTTTAGGTCGATTATATGTTTCCACAACTGAAAAAAAAAAAAAAAAGAGAGAGCAACTGAAGAGACGCTGACAGGTAGATGCAATATGTGATCCTGGACGGGATCTAATGAAAGAGGAGAAAAGGCTCAAAAGGGCATTATTTGGGGGGCGGATGTAGCTCAGCGGCTGAGCACCTGCTTCCCATGTACAAGATCCTGGGTTCAATCCCCGGTACCTCCTAAAATAAAAAAAAAAGGACATTATTAGGACATATGAAAAAATTGGAAGATAGACTGTTAGCTTTAGCTCAAGGTTAAATTTCTTGAACTTGAAAACTGTACTTACATAAGTGAACATCTTGTTCTTAGGAAATGGACATGGAGTATTGCGTGTTCAAGAAGTACGATGAGTACAACCTACTCTCAAAGGTTTAGCCCAGGGGCTCTTAACGAGGGGTCTGTGAGCTTGAATTGAAATCCAGGAAGACCTTACTCTTGTGGGCATGTCGGTGCGGGTGTGAGACGTTCATTAAATAATACACAGTAGAGCGAGCACTTAGCGAGGGGTCCGCGGAACAAAAAAGGCTAAGAACCCCTGGCTGAGCGAATGCGTAGATGACAGATGATAGGCAGCGGGGTGGCAGAATGATACAGCAAATGGGGCGACATGTTAAAACCGGTGGCTCTGGGTATCGGGAATTCTCTGTACGAGTTTTGTATTCTTTTTGCAACTGTCCTGCAAGCTTGAAATTATTTTAAAATAAGAAGTTTACAGGGGAAAAAAAAAAAAAGGGGAGAAGCCCAGGATGCCCGGTTCTGTTTGAAGTTCAGATACACAAGGGGCGCTTTTGCCTAGGATGAGTCTATCAGACTCAGCACTAAGGCCCAGCTTGCCAGCAACCTGGGATTGGGGGAATCCGCTCAAAACGAGCCCCAGCCAGCTGGGGGGGGGCACTCACCTCATCAGGAGGGGTTCAAGGGTGTTTCCCTGAGCTGGCACCTCCCTCAGGCCAGGATCCTTTGACCGTGACCTTTGACGAAGGTCCTTCCACGCCAGGAAGGCGCCTTGTGTTGCGTGGGGAAGGGGAGCGAGATGCCTATTGCAGCCCTAGGTTCTGGCCCTTTCCATGGGGAGCTTAGAGAAGTGACTCTGGGTTTTCTGAGGGAGGGGACTTTGGCGGCCTGTTAGCACTTGGGACAACGAGCACTCAGATGAGGCCTGAGTGGTTGGAAGATTCTGGAGAGCGGCCATGTGGCCGGTGCGCTGGGCGGACCCGTGTCACTGGAGGCTGAGCCGAGGCCTCGGTGGGGGTCTGTCCGTGGGAAAGCCTGCTGGGCCTGCACCCCACAGACGCACAGGAGTCTCCACTGACAGGCCAGACGCAGGGAGGGGCTGGAAAGACCACCAGGCTTTGGCTATTTGTTTTGCTTTTACATTTTATTGTGGTAACATATACATCACACAGAAGTTCCCGTTTTAGCATTTCTAAGGGTGCAACTTGGTGGCATTCATTTCCTTCACCTCACCTACACCCATCACCCAAACTCTTCCATCACCCCCAAAGGAAACCCTGCGCCCCTTAGGCAGCACTCCCCGTGGCCCCACCTCCAGCCCCTGCTCACCTCTGATCTACCTTTTTTCTTCTTTTTTTTTTGGAGGTACCGGGGGATCGAGCCCAGGACCTTAGGTGGGAAGCAGGTGCTCAACCACCGAGCTACACCCACTCCCTAATGAGAGTTGGCTTTTTTCATTTGTTTTTTGTTTTTAGGTGATACTGGGGATCGAACCTGGGACCTCTTACCTGGGAAGCAGGCGCCCAACCCGAGCCACACCCGCTCCCCTCCTTTTAGTGGCTGAGTGACGTTCTGTCGGCTGGGTGGGCCCCGTCTTGCTTCCCCATCACCTGCTGACGCGGACTGGGGAGGCTCCCACCTCCTGGACTAGCGCGAATACGGCTGAGGTGACGGCTGGGGCACAGCGTCGGTCCCAGCGCCCTTGTTTTCAGTTCTCCAGGGCAGACACCGGGGAGTGGGGTGGCCGCGCCACAGGGTAATGCCACGTTGAGCTTTCGGAGGAACCGCCAGCTGGCCTTGCGCTTGACACCAAGAGAAAACAAACCCAGCCAGGCAGGGGGCCGGGGCGGGGCGCGGCCGGGATGTCCTTCTGTCCGTGTGCCAGGGCCAGAGGCTCGTCCCGGCAGCAGGAAGGACGTCCCGGAGAGGTGACGTCCCCTTTCCGGGGGAGGCGGTGGCTCGGGAGGCAGCGCAGGGACCGCTGAGCAGGGCCTTCTCCGGAGCTGGGACCACGGATCTGCTCTCCAGCGCCGTGGGTCCCGGGCGGGCAGCCCAGTGTGGCGGGGAGGCGGCCCCACAGGGGGCTCTCGGGGCCCGCCGTGTCCTCGGCAGGACGAGCAGCCCCGAGCCCGGGCGCCTGTGCCTCGGGGCCTCGGCGCAGAGCCGGACGGCTGGGCCGGGGCGGCCTCCTGGCCTGTGCTGTCCAGCTGCCCCCGTGTCCCTGCGCTCGGCCCTCCTCTCCCGGACGGGATGACACCTGCTCCCCATTGTCGCTGGGCTCCTCGGGAGAACGCCCCCTCCCCAGGGGTGTGGATCACGTCCCTCGGGGTCCCTGCTGCGTCCCCAGCACCCATCAACATCGAGGGAGTGAATGACACTGACACGACACTGGGAGGATCTCGGCGACGGGCGCAGGAGGGGAAACTGAGGCGGCGGGTGCAGACGGCACGACACCAATGCCGGACGGGGGCAGCACACGGCCAGGCTCTCCGGCCGCCCCCACCCCGGCGGTTGCCGGGCCCACGGCGCCCCCTGGCGGCAGAGGCTGGAGGCGCCAGGGCCACCGGCCGCCTGGGGGAGACAGTGGCCCGGGGGGAGCAGGCCCTCGACCGCCTGCGCCAGTAACAAGCACCCAGGACGGGGCACACGCTGCAGGCATGGCGCGCCCGCCGCTTCGCAGGCCGCAAGTCTAACCCTACGGTGCTTTCTGCGGGGTCCGCGGCCCGCCAGGCCCCCGTGGCTGGCCTGCCCCCTCACGGGGTGACTGGCCCCTCCCAAAGCCCCTCCTGCAAGACTCCAGCTACATGGGGGGGGCCGCCCCGCGGGACCCCCGGTTAGGGCTGGAGCTTGTCTTCATGGGGGACCCGAGTCAATCCGGAAGAGGCGGGCTCGCCCCCGCCTCCCCATCCTGCTGGGGAAGCTGGCCAGCTTCTGTCACGTCGAGGAAACATTTGTCCGGGTGCCGGACAAACAGAAGCTGAGGTGTCCGTCCGTCTCAGCCTCCAGGGCTGCCGCAACCCAGTGCCACCAGCTGGGCGGCCTGACACAACAGACTCGCGGTGTCAGCCCCGGGGGCGGGAGCCTGAGAGCCAGCGCCTGGCGCCCCCCCAGCCTCCTCTGGGGGTGGCGGCGACCCATCTCCCCAGCGCCCACTGCGCCCGCTCTCCCTCTTACGAGGACAGCAGCCCTGTGGGATCAGGGCCCACTCGCCTCCCTTTGCCTCAGTTTAACGAATCGCGTCTGCAAAGATCCTATTTCCCCAAGGTTGATCCCCAGGCCTGGAAGCGAGGGCTGGAGCGCGCCTTTTGGGGGATACGGTTCACCCCGTAAGACCATTTCGCCCAAAATTGAGTTCCTTGGAGTGGAACTTCACTCCAAGGTGCTCCACGTGGCCGAGGCGGGACAGGGCTGTTTTCAATCCTCAGGACCCGCCCGGCCGGGCGACCTTGGGGTGGCAAGTCTGAGGGGCGCCGACAGCCATCCTCAGCGGGGCCCCCGCGCCCACCAGAGCCGCGCTGCCCGCCCTCCTGCTGCCGGGCCACCCCGCCAGGCAGCGTGTTTAGTTCACGGGCATGAGGCAGAGGCAGGGCCACGGGCCAGGGGCCACCGTCAGGCACAACCGAGGGGAGCCTCAGCAGGTGGTGCCGGCAGGGAGCAGGCGCTGGAAGGGCGTCCCAGGCACGGGCCTGGTGGGAGCATGCACGGAACGTTCCAGAACCTTCACGGCGAGCAGCATGGGAAGTTGTACGGTCATATCCTTGCTTTTGATTTGGCCACCAAGAGAGAGGAGCCTTTTGGCTCCATTACTTGCTGGGATCACAGGGAGGGGGGCTCAGACACGAGGGGGCTTGGTGAGAAGCGAGGGGCGCCATGGCCGCCGGGGGAGCCCTGCTCTGGGCTGCGCCCCTTCTCGGCCTCTGTCCCTGTCGCCCACTCCCTGCACGGAGTCCCTCAGCGTCAAGTCTTGCCGGCAGAATCCCGCTCAGCTTTCCCGAGGCCCCCACAATCCTATGGCCATGGCACCTTCTTTGTGCGCTCATGGCCAGCATGTTCTGGAACCTTCTCTGGGATCTGCGGGTAGGTTGGGCCAGATCCCGGCTCTACCCAGGCGGCTGCGTGGGGCCATGCCCCTGACGCTCTCAGCCTCAGGGAGCGCAGGGGGCACCCCTCCTGCCCCCCACCCTGCCGGGCCCTCCCCAGGCCCCGCACCCTGGCTCGAGACCCCTGTTCGCGCACGTCCGCCTGAGCAGCTCCTGGGGTGTCAGGGCCCCTCCCCACGGCCGACTGTGGGCTCTCAGCTTCGCTTTTGGGGGTCGGGACGGGGTCTTGGCCGCCCCCATCTCCAGACCTGCCTGGCAACGCCCTGGGGGGATGTGAGGCTGGGGGAGCCCCCCAGAGCCTCCTCAGCACGCTGGGTCCCGGGTGCGGTGACGGCGTGTGTGGCCCCGAGGCCTGCGGAGCTGCCGCAGGCCCCCAGCCCTGGCGCTGGGGGCAGGTGCTGCGTGGACGTCCCCCCGGCTTGCCCTAGGGCCGCACGCGGGGCTGCGGGCTGGCGGGGTGCCGAGAGGCAGACGCACGAGCACACAGCACGCGGGGTTCCTGCAGCCCTTTACTCTGAGCAGAGGCCCAGCAGCCCCCAGCCGGCTGCCCCCGCTTCCCGATTACAGCCGCGTTCCCCACCCGTCCGGCACCGCGCGCGCCAGGGGCCCAGGGGCTGTGCGGGGCGCCCCGGCCTCCCACAGGCACAAGGGTCTGCGGTCCAACGCGTGCGACCTTTCCACGCATGACCCTGCACGCGCGGCCTCCACGGGGACCTGCTGCGCCGCCGATTCTGACGGCGGAACGGGAAACGAGGAACGCTGCCGCGTGACTTTGGGGCTCGCAGGAGGCGCTTTCCCGAACCTTCTGTGATCTGAAGATGCTGCTGGGAAGGTCCAGAGCTGGCGCTCGCACATGCTCGCACACCCATGCTCACCCACGCACACACTCACACCCGCTCACACTCACCCACGCCCGCTCACACGTGCTCACACACGCCCACGCCCGCTCACACGTACTCACGCTCACACCTGCTCAGGCTCACACGTGCTCACGCTCGCCCACACCCGCTCACACGTGCTCAGGCTCACACGTGCTCACACTCACGCACGCCCACGCCCCGCCAGGGCACAGCCCAGCTTCCGTGCAGCGAGGGGAGCGCTGGGCGCCAAGCGCCGACCTCCTCAGTGCACAGGCACAGCCAACAGGGCAGCGCCTGAAGCCCTGCCACGGGGCCAGGTGGGAGCTCGGGATCTTAACGCCAACAGCTCCACACACGGCAGACCCGAGAAACCACGAGGGGCGTCCTGAATACGCAGAGGGGGCGTGCAGGGCGTGATCCAGGAGGGGCTGCTGGGGCCCGAGCTTGGGGGCCACGGGGCTCCTCTGGGGTGGAGGAGGGGTGTGGAGGCTCCGGGCGTCGTGGCCTGAGGGGGCCCGGGCACTCCCACCCCGCTTCCTAGGGGTGGCAGCAGGCCCCGCACGCGGGACAAGCAGCACCGGGGGCAGGGCCGGAAGTATAGGGAGACCCCGTCCAGCCGCACCACCCCGGCTGCCGCCCCCGAACCAGCAGACAGAACGTGTAAAACCTGCTGCCCAGGACAGCAGAGCCGCTGGACGGTGCCACCCGGGGGGCTCAAGTTGGGGTGGGGAGCCCCATGTCTGCCCCGCAGCCCCAGCAGCCGGGTGAAGGCAGTGCCTCGGCGCCCATACCCCACCGCGAAGCTCGGCCGCAGGGACGGGAGGCCCGAGAGGGCGGTGGTCGCCTCTGCCCTCCAGCATGGCTTCTGGGCCCTGGAAGGTGCCGTGCACGGAGGTCAGAGCGGGGCCGGCGCACACTGCAGCCTGGGAGAGGGTGGTACCCGGGGCTCGCCCCATGGCCCCCAGCTGCCCCCAGCAAGGAGCACTTCCTGGTGGGCAGGGCCCAGACGTGGAAAAGGGGTCAGCAGGCAGCGTCCGCTAGAAGGGGTGGCGCTGGAGCCCCAGCTGCAGCGTCTGCCCAGGAGACAGCACCAGGAGCGGGTCCTGGAGTCGGACCACAGACGCCCCTTTCCGTGAGGACGGTAGCCCTCGGCGGTCCCCAGGGATGCGGAAGCACAAAGGACAGTCAAGAGTGAAAACTAGGGACGGCCACGGGGACACGCCTCGCGGGAAAGGCAGCTCTAGCCCCTCCTGCTGACAAAGTCGGAGCCTGTGGAGGCCGTGGAGGTTCCAGAAAGGTTCCAGGAAGGTTCCAGGAAGGTTCCAGGAAGGTCCCGTGTAGGCCCCGTGCTGGCGCTGGAGCCCGTGGAGATCCTGTGCAGGCCATGGAGGCCTGCGGAGCCCGTGGAGCCCATGCGGGTTCCAAGAAGGTGCCTCGTAGGTCCCATGCAGGTGTTGAAGCCGTGGAGGCCAGAGATGCCCCGCAGGCCCCGAGGCCGGCGCCTCCCCCGGCGCCGGGTGTCCCCGTCCGCCTGGCCTCACAGCAGACTGGCCAGGCTGGTGTTGGGTCCGTTCTGAGCCTGGAACTGCACGGGGGGCGGGCCCTCCGTCCACTGCGGGGGACACACAGCTGCAGCCTCGCCCGGCCCTTCCGCCACCCCGCTGCCCTCAGGCCTGCGCAGGGGCCCCGGGAAGCCCCCGCCCCCGCGCCGAGCGCCTACCGTGATGAGGTTGTGCTCGGGGAGGCTGCAGGCCTCGATGTGGTCCTGCAGCAGCTGCTGAGAGAAGTTCTGGTGCATCTGGGCAGCCTCGTGGGCGTCCATGGCGTTGCCACACGCCTTGTTCAGGTCTGGGGGACACGGACCTTGGCCCCTGGTCCTGCAGGCGCCCACCCTGGGCCCTGGGCCCGGGACCACCGTCCTCAAGGGGGCTGTGGGTGGGCAGGGAGGGCCTCCCCTGCGGCTCTGCCACAGGCAAGTGGGCGCGGGGTCCTCCCCACCTCCCCAAGGGGCAGTTCTCGGCTGCAGCTCGGGGCAGCGCCAAGACCACCCTGACGGGCCCCGCGTGCGCTCAGCCCTGCATCGCCCCAGGGCCGCCCTCACCTCTGAGCAGGGCCGACGACCACAGCTGCACCGACATGTCCGGGATCTTGCTGGCCAGCTGCATGGCCGGCACCACCATGTTGTTGCTCTCCTGCGGGCGGCGGCGGCGCTCAGGGCCCGGGAGACCCCCAGCCCGCCCCCGGGGCCGCCCCCTCCCCAGACCCGTCCCCCAGGGCCGCCCCCTCCCCGGCCCGCCCCCCGGGGCCGCCCCCTCCCCAGGCCCGCCCCCCGGGGCCCCCAAGGTGCCGACCCTGTGGTTGCCCAGCACGTAGAAGATGTGGCCGAGGAGCACGAGGGAGCAGGCCGTCAGCCGGTTCAGGTCCTCCGCGTTGGACATCTTCAGGGTTTCTCGCAGAAACCGCCTGCGAGGGGACACAGGACGCCCGATGTGGGGCGGGCGGGGGTGGGCGGGGGCTCTGGGGTGGAGGAGGGAGCCCGTTCTCCCCGCCCGCCCGCCCGCCACTCACTTGGCCTCGTTGTAGCGGCCCTGGAAGAAGGAGAAGAGGCCGCGCACGTAGAAGGCTGCCGCCCGCAGGCAGTGGGAGCTGGGGAGGGTGCAGAGTCAGGGGCGGGCGGCCCCACCGCGGCCGCCCCAGAGCCCCAGGAGCCCGCCCGCGGCACGGGGAGGTGCTCACCCGACGGGGAAGCTGTGGTCGGGATTGATCCTCTCCAGCAGGCTGTAGAGCTGTAGGCAGAGGGGCCGTCAGGGCCCCTGTGGGGCTTCCCAGACCCGCGAACGGGACGGGGTCCTGCCCCTGCCCACCACCACCCGGGAGCAGCAGCGTCCACTGTAACCCAGGCTTGGTGGGGATAAGAGAGTCCCAGGGCCGGGGCCCCGGGCTGGGTGGGTCCTTGCCCCCCCACCTGCCAGCTCCAGGCCGAGGGCCTCAGCCAAGGAGCACGAGGGGCTGCATGGCAGGTGGGGAGCGAGGGGGAAGGGGGCACGGGTCTGAGGGGCTGGGGACAGGGCTGGGGGGCTGGAGGCAGCCTGGGGGGCTGGGTGTCTGAGGGGCTCATCTGGGGGCAGCAGAGCGCCCCAGCAGGGTGCTGACGCCTCAGGAGCTCCTGGAGAAGGGGGCGGAGGTGGGCTGGGGGTGACCTTTGCCGGCTTCCTGAGCCCCAGCGCCCCCTCCACACCCCTCAGGCCCCCTGACCCCGCCGGGGCCCCCTGCATTCTCACGGGAGCTGCCGCCTCCCAGAACGTGGGCGCTAAGGGCGCCGGGGCAGGAGAGGTGAGGGCCGGTGGCTGGGACTCGAGTAAGCCCGAGGCTGTCCCCAGAGAAGAGCGCCGGCTCGGGAGGTGGCGAGGCCCCTGGCCCCGCCCCGCGGTCTGCCGAGGTCCGCAGGTGTCAGGCGCCGCCCGCCCCGGACGAGCAAGGGTCCCAGACGTGAAGAGGGCCACCTACTACCTCCTGGTGCCTGCTTCCTTCCCGGATGTACACGCTCGCCAGGTTGGTCACGATGAAGGCCCACAGCTCCTGGTGGCTGGTGAGCTGCCAGGGGGGCGTTACTGGGGCCGCGCCGTGACCGCGCACAGCAGGGGCTTCGCGTCATAAAGCCAGCTTCCGCCCCGGGGAAGTCGGGGGAGGGAAGCCCACCGCCCCCGACCCCGCCGCCGTGGGCCGAGGACCCCACTTCCCACTCGTCTCTTGGGGCGGGGCCCGCAGCTCCCACACCCCCACGGCGTGGGAAGCTCCCTGGCCCCGCATGCTGCGTGCCGCCTGCACCCCATCCTGGGCAGGAGGCCCGGATGGACAACGCGGTGGCAACAAGCGCTGGCCACGCACTCCGTAGCCCACGGCACGGACCCGGCAGCTCGGGGCACCTACCCGCAGCGCCGTGGTGAACTGGGCCTCGGCGTTGTCCATGCAGTTGACCGAGACGCAGTACAGGCCCTGAGGGGGCAGCGGGGCCAGGGCGTCACCTGGCAGCAGCCGTGCCCGACCAGGCCCTTGTGCCGCCCGGCCCCACCCACAGGCACGTGCTAGGCCCGACTCGCGCCTCGCGGCGGGGACGGTGGCACTCACCAGCAGCGTGTGCAGCTGCGCCGCATGGTTGGAGAAGAGCCGGGGCGACTGCTGGCACAGCTGGCAGACCTGCGAGATCTGGGGGGCGCGCGGGGTCACTCGGCCAGGGGCAGAGCCGAGCCCAGGTCAGGGCGTCCCCCCAGCCCGGCTCCCACACTGGGGTTCGCAGCCCCAGAGCACGGCCCCGACGCTGCCCGTCCCAAGCCCCCTGCAGACTCCCCTGGAGGACCTTGCGGTCCAGAGCGCGGCCCCAGCACGGGCAGGGCGTGCTCCGCCAAGCCGCCCCCTGCCCCCCACGCCCCGCCCACCTCCTGCAGGGCGGTGGCCTTGTGCCCGGTGACCAGCCGGCACATGATGATGTGCTCCAGCAGGATGACTTGGAAGGACGACAGGATGGGGCTGCAGTCGAGCACTGGGGAGAGGCGGGGGCTCAGAGTCCGGCCCCGCAGGGTGGTGGCCCCGCCCCAGGGGAGGACGGCGCCCGCCGGGCCCTGGCCGCAAAGCTGCCCCGGGAGCCGGGGGCCTGGGGGTGCAGCCCCGTCTCTGACCCCCGTCCCGGCCACGCACTTGGGCATCCTGCACACGCAGGCCCTAGAGACGGGCGGCCCAGGGCTGGCGGCCTCCTCCGCCTAGCTGCCTCGGCCCCGGCGGTCCCCCTAGCGGTGCCTGCGAGGGCTCGGGGGGCGCAGGGGGCCGGTGGGGGCTCATGGAGGCCCTGCGCGAGGGCCATGCCGGGCCAAGCGGTGTCGGGAAGCCCCGAGGACGGCGCCGCTCAGAGCCCTTTACCCGCCCCCCCGCCCCGCCCCCAGCTCACTCTTGAGCTTCTCCAGCTGCATGAGCGCCTTGTCCGTGTACTTCTGCGCCTTCTCCAGGTAGCCGGCCTGCATGGAGTGCATCACCGTCACCTGGAGCACAGGGCCACGGTCAGGGGGCTGTCCCGGCCGCCCCCCGCCCCCCGCCGGGCGCCGCGCCGCTCACCAGGTAGACGAGCACACACATGTGCTCCTTGGGCAGCCAGTGGAAGAGGTCGGCGGGGTTGCTGGGCAGGATCTCGTCGTCGTGCAGCGTGGAGATGGTCTGGATGCACTGCTGCAGCTGCTTCAGGCACGGCTTCACGCTCTTCACCTGCAGGCCCGCCGAGCACGCTGGGCCGCCTGGGCGCACCCAGCCCACCTGGCCGCCCGCCCCGCCCCGCCGTGGCCCTCACGGCTGGCGCCAGGCCTCTCCGCGCCTGCCCCCGTGCCCACGCTCCCTGCTCCCTGCCACGTGGGCCCCTGTGCCAGGGGCTCCCTCAGCGCCACATCCAGGGGACTGAGCCAGGGACCGGGCCACCTGCTGGGGGAAGGGCCGCCCTGCCCGACGGCCCCGGGGGGGCACCGCACCTGCCCAGCGTCCAGGTAGTGGGTCACCTGGAGTACCAGGAAGAAGACGCGGAGTGCCTCCTTCTGGATGGGGTTCCCCTGCCAGTTCTCCACGATCTGCCCGCACAGCGTCAGCAGGGGGTGCACTTCCTGCAGCTTCCGCTCCATGAGCAGCAGCTGGGGAGACGGTGTGTCAGGGCGCCATGCGCCTGCGCGCAGCCCGGAGGGAGGCCGCTGCCGCAAGCCCCTTCGCCCAGGGGACCCAGAGCCCACCCCCACCCCCACCCAGCCCTGCCAGGCGGCTCCAGCCGGTGGACTCACCATTCCCCTTCCGAGCAGGAACAGCGCCCTGGAAGACAGGGGAGCGTCAGCCGGGCAGGGTGGCTGCTGGGCAGCACAGGGCTGGGGGCAGGGGCAGGGGCAGCCCCCGAGGCCCGGCTCTGCTCCCACCCCACCACGGCCACCTCGGCACCATCTGAGTGGTACGAGGCCGGGAAGTCGCTGCTACACCTAACTCCTTGCACTTCCACAAGGAGCGCCTGCTGTTTCCAGAGCAAGGAAAGGCTCTCCTCTGCCTGCGGCATGAGCCACGGGACGCCCGAAGGCCGCGGGCCACAACCAGACCCCTTACAGGAGATGCCCAGAACGCGCAGACCCAAGCAGGAAGCGGGCCGGGGCGGGGCAGGGACACGGGGCATTGTGCTTGGCGGGGGCAGGTTTGTGTCGGGTGGATACGTCTTGGTAACGGGTGGTGACGATGACAGCACGGCGCTAACGTGACAAGTGCCACCGAAAGGCACCTGGAGAGTGACTAAAGGGGAAGGTTACCCAGATATGACCTGCCGAGGGCCGTGGAGAGGACAGCGAGGACAGGGGGGGCGGCTCGTCGGAGGCTGGGGCACGTGCAGGGCGTGGAGGCGCCCCCGACCCCCAAGCCCCACCTTGGGCCGCATGGGCCTGTGGGGCGGGGCAGGGAGCCGCGCGGGGCGTACCGCGTGTACTCGGAGCCCACCACGCGGGCGTACTCGGCGCCCACACCCAGCAGGTCGCAGGCCGACACCAGGTCCTTCTCGAGCGTGTGCAGCTGCTGAAAGGAGAAGGCCCTGAGCGCGGGGCGGAGCGCCCAGCAGGGCCTGCTCGCGGCGCCCCCTCATGCGGAGACGCGCACAGCTCCCCCGGGTCTCGACGGGACGCGATCAGTGCGCCCCTCGACCCCGTCAATGGGAACCACTCCAGGTACGGACTCGCTTTGCCCACAAGGGTCGCTGAGATGCGTGGGGCCCCCGGGGACGTGTGTGGGAGAAGCGCGGCGCCTGGCAGCAGGCGAGGGCGGCCACGAGGGGCCAGGGAGGATGAGGGGGCCGGCGCGGGCGCCGTGGGCTGGCCCGCCCTGTTGAAGCACGGTGTGTAGACGCTGTGGGGGTGGCGTCGGGGTCGGCTGGGAGGGCGGGCGGGGGCAGGCAGGAGGGGCCCCGGGGTGTTCATCAGGCTGGTGGAGGCACTGGCCACGGCGGGTGCCAGCGGGCAGGGCGGGCACAGCCGGCTCAGAAGGGGCAGCCCCGTCCCTCCCCTGCCGCGATGAAGACAGAAAACTGACCCTCCCCCGGGTGTTTCCGAGTGCAGGGACCAGAGCAGCCCTGGGTCTGGGGGACTGCGTAGCACCCAGGGGCTGTGGGGGACAAAGCTCGCCACGGGGAAAGCCCCTGGGAGACCCAGGACAGCTCTCTGAGTCCAGCGGGCTGCCGGCCAGTGACGCCCCAGAATTTAAAGGGACGCAGTCTGGGTGGCCGCAGGGCCCTGTCCACACGTGGGTGCTGCGGCCTCGTGCCAAAGGCACCGAGGCTGCAGGGCCTTTGCGATCGGGGTGGGGGCCAAGCTCCCGTCTTCCCGCCCACTTGGCGTCACCCAGAGCCCAGGGCAGGCCCCATGGACGCCGCGGCGGTACTCACGGCCAGCTGGAAGAGCAGGCGGCAGTGCCAATACGGGGTCTGCTGGGAGATCTGGATTGCTTTCCGCAGGAGGGGCTTCGCAGCATCGACGGAGTTCTGAAAGGCAACGGTCTGGTTTGGGGAGGGAAACAGAAAAAACAACAACAAGCAGGAGAGCAAACCAGGTTCCTGACGCCCAGGCCCGAGGCCGGTAGTGCTGGCGGTCGCTGGAGGGTTTTGGGGTTGCCGGCTGACTTTGTTAAAAGAAAAGGCATCTCGTGGAACTCACGGGCTGGGAAGTTTCTGCAAAGCTCTCAAGATAACTTTGTACTCAGCTAACAGAAAGCAGCTCCAGTCCAACATCCTCCACAAGCTAGGGCCTGGGACCCGCTGGGAACGAGGCTGCTTGCCAGCAGCCGCAGCAGAGGGTGCAGCTGCCCGTCAGTGAGCGGTCACCTGGGTGCCTGACGCCACCAGGCGGAAGCCACTGGGGCCCCGAGAGCCAGAGGCCCCCGGGCCCGCCCCCCCCGAAGCTCCCATTTGCTGCGGTGCCTCAGCCACGAGGAGACAGACGCTGCTTCTAGAAACCTTCACATCTTCTTACCTCCTGACAGTACAACTCAGACAAGAGACTCGCCGCTTCAAACTTGACGTCTTCAAACTGCGGGATCTAGTGGCATCTCGTTAAGGAAATGCGAAAACGGCCAGGATGTCCGTTTAAAAGGGCCTTGGCTCGGGGATTCCCTCTTTTTAAAAATTCTTTATCCCAGTAACATACAGAACCTAACCTTTTTCCCCTCAGCCAGGTTCAGGTGTGGCTCAAAGCTCTTCATCACAGTCGTAACCTTGTGCCACCTGCCATCACCACTGTTATCCCCAGCAGACATTCCCCCTTCCCCGGCAAACTGCTGTTTCTGACTCTATGAGCTCGCTAATTTTCGTCAGTCCCCATCACTGAGCGCACACGGTATTGGTGCTTTCGTGCCGGCTGCTTTCACTCAACCTGAAGCTCTCGAGGCTCAGCCACCTTGTCCCGTGTCAGGACCTCACTGCTTCTTACGGCTGCACGAAACTCCGCCGTGTGTATACACTCTTTATCCGTCCATTTACTGGGGGATGCCCACTGGGCTGCAGTCAGCTTTCGGTACTTGTGCATGATGCCACTACGAACTGGTGGGCAACTAACTGTCCAAGCCCCTGCTTTCAGTTCTTTTGGGTACGTACCCAGCAGCGGAGTTGCTGATTCATGTGGGAATTCCAAAGCGGGGCTGCTGATTCATGTGGGAATCCTAGACTCCGCTTTCTGAGGGACTGCCAAGCTGTCTTCCACAGCGGCCGCGGGATTTCACGTTGCCACCAGCAACAGATTTCTCCACGTTGCCGCCGCCGCTCGTAATTGGCTGTTGTTTTGACAGGATCGTTCTGGTGGGTGTGAAAGGTCACCTCAGTGTGGATTTGATCTGCGTTTCCCTGTTGGCTAATGATGTCGAGCGTCTCTTCACGTGCTTTTTGGCCATTTATAGATCTTCTTCAGAAAAACGTCTTGTTCAGGTATTTCAGCAATTTTTTGATCGGGCTGTTTGTCTGCTGATAAGATATAGAATTTCTTTATGGACTTTGGAAATTAAGCTCTTACCATATCGAGGTCTCCTAGTACTTCCCTCCCTCCTGTGGCTGTCTTTTCGTTTTCGTCATGAAGTCCTTTAATGAGGTCTGCATATCCATTTTGTTCTGCTGTTGCTTGTGCTTTGGGTGTAAAGTCCAAGAAACCACTGCCTAGCCCAAGGTCCTGAAGACGCTCAGAGCGTTTTCTCCTAGGAGCTTTACAGCCCTGACTCGGGTATTCAGGTCTCTGGTTTGTTTCTCAGTTAGCTTTTGTAGGTGATGGGAGATAGGGGTCTCCCTTCGTTCTTTTGCATCTGCATGGTGAGCTCTCTCAGCACCTGTGGGAGAGACCGTTCTTTTCCAGTGGAGTGCACTCGGCAGCCTTGTCAAAACTCCGCTGGCCGGAGACGGGAGGCTCTACTTCTGAACGCCCAGTCCGGTTTTATCAGTCTTCTTAGCCTTGTGCCAGTACCACGCTGTTTGGACCCCTGCGGCTCTGTAACGAGGTGTTTTTTTTTTTTTTTCACTTAACCTTTTCATTTAAAGCGAGCATCCTTGCAACCATCACCTAGGGAGAGGAGCAGAACTTTGCCCAGCACCCAAATCCCCCTCCATGTTCCCCGTCCAGCCCCAGCCCCAGCCCTACTGCCAGTACCCACTATGGAGAGTGGTCACTTCCCTGCATTTCTCCAGCTCTCTCACCTGAGTGTGCATACCTACATACCACGGTTCAGCCATGCCCACTTCTAAACACTTCTTGTCTTTTAAGTTCCTTTTAGTCGATAGGTTCTCCCTTCATTCCTTTCTTTTCCTTCAATTTAACTGCTTTAGAATTAAGGCCGAGGGAGTGGATGTAGCTCAAGTGTTGAGCTCCTGGGTTCAATCCCTGGTACTTCCTAAAAAAATAAAAAAAAAAAAGAATCGAGCCGAGATGCTCAACGCCTGGATTCATCAATTCCCCAGGGGATGCAAAGCAGCCCCTGTAGTAAGTCTTAAGATCAGGAAGGGTGAGTCCTCCAACTTCATTCTTTTCAGAGATGGCTTTAGCTACTCAGGGCCCCTCACTCTTCCGAATAAAGGTGATGATTGGTGTATTAGTCAACTCAACGGGTGCTGATGCAAAATACCAGAAGGTGATTGGTCTGTATAAAGGGTGTTCATTTGGGGTAGAGTCCACAGTCACCAGGCCAGAAAGCATAAGTCTCTTCTCTCACCACAGTCCATTGCCACGTGTTGAAGCAAGACAGCTGCCAACGTTTGCCAGGGTTCAGGCTTCTTGGGTTCCTCTCTTCCCGGGGCTGCGTTTCTCTCCGGGCTCAGCTCCTCTGTTTCCTCCACAAGGTCAGCTGCAGACTATGAGGCTCTCTAGGCTTTGCTTCTCTCCACAAGGCCAGCTGTGAACTGTCAGGCGAACGGCTTGTCTCTATTCCGGGCCCTTCTCTCCAACATCAAAACTGCTCCCTCTGTCCTTTGCCTTTTATATTTGATTCCCCACCCACCAAGGGGTGGGGCTCAACGCCCTACTGATGTGGCCCAGTCAACGCGCTAATCATAACTTAATCATGCCCAGATGAACAGACCAGTTTACAAGCACGATCCAATATCTATTTTTGGAATTCATAATTACATCAAACTGCCAAACGGCTACAATTGGCTTTTCCATTTCTGCAAAGGCAACTGGCATCTTGGCTGGGACTGCTTTGACTGTGTACGTGGCTCGGGGTGGAGCTGACACCTTAATAACATTCAGTCTGCCAAGGAGCCTGAAGGCCCTTCCACCTACAGACCTGATTTCTCTTCGCAATGCTTCGCAGCGTTCTATTTACTAGTCCTTATAACCTCAGTTAAATATATTTCTAGATCTTTGATTCTTGTAGTTGCAAACATAAATGAGATTTTTTTAAAGAAGCTCCCTCACTGGGCTGTCCGAGTGTGGAAACACCATGGTTTTTGGGTGTTGCTCTTGTACCTCAGCACTTTGTGGCCTTCCTTAGCTTTGTGGCTGATTTTCTGGGACTTTCCGTATCCAGGATCCCATCACCAAAACACAGGGTTTTTCCAGCTTCCTCCTTTCCAGCTTGGAGCCCTTTTCTTTCTTTTTCTTGTCCAATTGCTCTGGCTAGAATTTCTAGTACAGCGTTGAGTGGCAGTGCTAGAAGCGGGCGCCCTTGTCGAGGTCCTGATGTCAGAGAAAAGCTTTCAGGTTCTCACCACTGAGTCTGGTATTAACTGGGGTTTTCACAGACACTCCTCATCATATCAAAGAAGCTTCCTTCCAGTACTAGTTTTCTAAGCGTTAGCAAGGGATGCAGGATTTCGCCAAATGCCTTCTTTTCTCCATCAATTGAAATAATCGTGTGTATTTTTTCTTCTTTTTGAAATTGTGGTGTATTACATTAATTAATTTTATGTTGAACCACTTCTGCATACCAGAGATAAATCTCACTTGATCATGGTTTATAATTGTTTCAATGTTCTGTTGGATTCAGTTTGCCCTCATTTTGTCAAGGGTTTTTCTATCTGTAGCCATAAAAAATGTTGGTCTACAACTTTCTTTTCTTGTGGCATCTCCAGCTGCTTTACTCTGAGGGTGATACTGGCCTCCCAGAAGGAGGCAATCCCTCCTTTACAGATTTTTGTAAGTTTGAGCAGGACTGGAATGAAATCATCTGGGAACGACTGGCAGGATTCATCTGTGAAGCTGCCGGTGCTGGGCTTTTGTGGGTCGGGAGGTTTCTGATTTTTATTCAATCTCTTTTTTTGTTACTGTCTGTTGAGATCTATTTCTTCTAGAATCAGAGAAGGTAGTTTGTGTGTTTCTAGGGACTGGGCCACTTTCTCTAGGTTCTGTAATTTGTTGATGTACAGTTGCTCACAGTATCTTCTTAACATTTCTGTGCAGTTAGTAGAAATACTCCCCCTCCATTTAATTATTTTAATGAAAGACTGCATCCACAATACTTCAGTGGGTGCAGAGGTTCTGCCTGGGTGATGGAAAAGTTTTGGCAACGGGTGGTAGGCATGAAGGCACAACACTGTGAATGCAGGCGACTTGGCTATCAGGTACCTGAAAGTGGCTCAGATGGGAATATGAACGTTAAAATCTCAAAGACTAAAACTTCCTTAGGTCCTCTTTCCCAGCTCTTTCCCTCGCACGCAAAGCAGCCCCCACACCCATCCCAGGGCCCCTTCTGAATGCGAAAACCCCCCGCTGCAGGCTCGCTGGGAAGGCACCGGGAATCCTCGTGTGCCCTGCACTCCAAGGCCACATACTCCCTCAGCACCTCCCGAGCCGCATGCCGGGGAACAAGGAGCAATGGTGCCCGGGCTCCAGCGGGTACCCCGTGGCACGTTCCCACAGAGCCTTCCTTCCAGGAGCTGCACCGACAAGAAAAGGATACTTGCTGCGATATCAGCCACTGAAAGAGAAAGAGAAGAGGATTACGCCGTGGCCCGAGCCCAGCGCCTGCGGCTGGCTCCTCCCTGGGGCGTGAGCAGGTGCTTGGCAGGAAAGGCCGGTGGGGGCCTGGGCGGAGGTGCGGCGCTGGCCCCCGGGACACCTCTGCCCGCCGGGTGCGGCACCTTCCCTGTGCCGAGGCCGGGAGGGGGGCCCTTCTGCCCGTTGCGGCGGCAGCTTGGATGGGAAGGAGTGCCCGAGGCCCCGCACGCACCACGGCGGGGAGGGACGCACGGGGGAGGGTGGCGGTGAGGACACGCGCACAGAGCAAGCGCAGTGGCGCCAGCTCTGGTCATGGCAGCTGAGGCACAGACCCGAAGCTGCTCCCCGCCCGGGGATCCGCGGCCCCGGGAAGGAGGGGGACTGTTGGCGCCCACAGGCCTTCTCCCCTACAAGCCCTTGCAGAGCCGCCAGGGGCTGACGAGAGCCCTGAAGAGCGCTGGCAGGTGGTGGAAGTGGACAGGCCGTGGCCTGGCCGTGGCCTCGCCGTGGCTCAGCAGGTCCCAGCAGGCGGGGGGGGG
>JAKSZT010032673.1:287005-307941 GCA_026826555.1 Tolypeutes matacus | reverse complement strand
GCGCCCAGCAAGGGGAGGGGGGACAGAGAGCACCCAGTGGGCAGAGGGGGAGATGGGAGGGTGCCCAGCAAGGGGGGGGAACGGAGAGCACCTAGCGGGTGGAGGGGGGAGATGGGAGGGCGCCCAGCAAGGGGAGGGGGAACAGAGAGCACCCAGTGGGCAGAGGGGGAGATGGGAGGGCGCCCAGCAAGGGGAGGGGGGACGGAGAGCACCCAGTGGGCAGAGGGGGAGATGGGAGGGCGCCCAGCAGGAGGAGGGGCCCGTTCTACAGGAGCCCTGCTCCCCCCGTGCTCCCACGTGCCCGGTCTCCTGGAGGAGCCCGTGGAACCCACAGGGGCTGGGCTCGAGATGTGTGAAGACCCTGCCTGGCCATGAGAACCTGTAGTCTGGGCGCCATCACCACGTGCTGGGCCTCCTCCAGGCAGGGCCCTGTCCTGAGGGCGCAGAGCCCGTGGAAGCACCAAAACCCACGCAAGCAGGCCCTCCACAGCTCCGGGCGGGCGAGCCCGGGTGGCACGGCGGTAGCAGCCCGCCCACCGGCAGCCCCTGGTGAGCCATCACACAGCCGAGCGCCAGGCCCCCCACAGAGGGGAGGCATTGAGGAGGGAGCGGGCCCCCGTGTGGGCGGCAGAGCGGTCCCGTCAGGGCTGGGCCCGGGGACGCCCCTTCACGGCACGAGGTGGACCCCGACCCAGAGCTCAGGACGGCACCACAGGGAGGCCAGGCCAGGGGCCTCAAAGGGACGCGGAGCCAGCCCGTGCCGCCGAGCCCCAGGCCCACGCGGTCCCGTCTCTCCTCGCGCCTCGGCCCTCTCCCTCTGGCCTTGGTGTGGGCGACGCGTGCTAAGGACGGCTTTCCTCTCCACGGGCTCCCCCCGCTTCGTGATGTGAGGGCCGCAGAAAGAGAAGGACGAGCTTCCCTCAAGCTGGAGGCGCCAAGCTTCCAGAGGCTTCCCCACCGGCCTCTCGGGGCCGTCAGAAGCGCCGGCCTGGAGCCCGGAGACGCTGGGCTGAGGTGTGGACCCGCCGTCTGGACTGAGCCCTCTTGCAGACGTGGGAGCTCGACGGCAGCGGCTTCCAGCTCTTGTGCCATCGTCCCGAGGCCGCCAACCTGCCTCTGTTCTCCCACGGAGGTGCTCAAACCCCAGGGGAGGGTGGACAGAGCCCCGCGATGGCCGCTGCAGCCATCTGAAACGGATGAAGGCTCCGCCTCACGTGGGGGACAAGGTCGTCCTCTGTACAAACGTCCCCCTTACTGAGGCTGACCCTTCCCAAGGCAAGGCTGGCTCCCAGACGGCACCGGGCGCCTCCGTCTTCTACGTCGCGTTCTACGGCGTGCCGTAGAGCTCCCCGTGAGGACGGCATCCCCAGAGGGCCGGGACGACCCCACAGTCAGGATGTGCCAGTCGCCTCCCTGTCAGTCAGGTGCCAATCAGACGTGTCTGTGAGGCTCTTATCACCTAAATGCACAAAGCAGGAATGCAGAGAAATCAGAAAATCCACCCGTCTCGCCAGTGACCTGCTCAGGACGCTGTCCAAGGCTGCTACCTCATCCAGGTAATTCTTTATCTTGTGACATGAAAAAACAGCTTCTCCATCTTCGGCCACTGGTGCCCTGTGCAGGCACGAAGCAGGCTGAGACGCCCCCGGGCAGCGTGGGCAGTGGGACAGAAGAGCCCAGGTGGGACACAGCTCGTGCCCAGTGGGCTCAGGGCAGGGCTGAGCCTCCAGGCTTCCAGCTTTCCAAGCCCACGGGAACTTGTTTTCAGCCAGGGCTTCCATTCTTCCAGAACATGTGCAGAGCCGGGAGCAACTGTGGCGCCGCCGGGACGCAGCACTGACGAGTGTGGCTCTGGACAGCCACGCCTGCGCTGCTGCTTCCTGCTGGTGACCCCCATGGCCACGTCCTCCTGCCCTTCGGGGTCCGAGTAGCGTCACTGGCCGAGTCACTGGCCGATTGGAAGCAGCCCTGCCTCGGGGGCGCTGCCTGCAGGGCGAGGCGGTCGACAAAACACATGGAGGGGAATGGGGAGGATCTGGGGAGTGGGAAGGGGGCGGCAGGAGGCGAGTCGGTGGCAGGGCCAGACGGGACTTCGCGAGGGAAGGAACCAGAAATGAACGCGAGAGGAGGTTCTGATCACTGTCCTCTGAAGACGCCGCATGACAAGCTCTGGAGAAGGGGCTTCTGCAAGGCCTTGGCTGCCAGCAGCGGGGCCAGCTGCGGATCCTGGGGACGAAAGGCTCGGAACCGAGCAGGCGAGGCCTGAAGCAAAGAGAGGGATGCCTCTTCCCACTTCTGCAACAGTAACCCGAGACTCGCAGGCTGAATTAGCAAGGGGCCAACTGGCGCAACTTGGAGCTGTTTTCTCTGTCAGACAAACCCGCCATTAAACACAGAGGAAAACACAGCCGACGTGGACGTCAGCAGGCGGAAGAAACCACTCCTCACAGAACGAGCTGCCTGGAGATCCAGAAGCAGCGGACGAGCGATTGCAGAGAACAGCACTTACATCTGTGACTCTCAAATCAGGGAAACCCAAGGCACGTTCCCAGGGAATAAAAAGAAAGGTGACTGAGAGGGAAAACACACGTGCATCTTCTCTTGCTCCCACAGCAGACGTGCAAACAACTGAAACGAGACTGTGCTTGAAAGACAGGTTTGAACGCGAGACAACAGCCTCGGGGTCTGAAAGACGAAAGAAGACTTAAAATTCCCAGGAAATGGGAGCGAGGCAGGAAGGCATCCAGACGGAAACGTGGAACAGGGAGGGACACGCCTGACAGCATCAGCAGCCATGGCCCGCTCTCCAGCCGGAAGACGTGAGTACAGCAGCAGCGCCTCCGGTCACCGCCTGGTAACCAAGGAGCCCCAGGGCAGCCAGGGATGACGGCAGCTCGGCCACTGAACCGGCAGAACAACCAGTCGAGGAGGAAGGCTCTCAGTCAGTGCCCCTGGTGCCCTGTCACAGCGGCCAGGCTCTGCTGAGCAAAGCGGGAAGTAGGCAGCCAGCAGGCGCCCCTCAGGCCTGCCAGGAAGACCCAGGTTTCCCCCACAGCTGCGACCTCAAAAGAGCCACTGCAGAGAAGGAGACGAATCCCCACGGGCTCTGGGGGGCACTCTCAACAGTCCATCCTTCCTTCCTTCCTTTCAAAGTCAGAGGCTTCACAAAACAAGTAGACGGTGCGGGTATATGGTATCTTTCTCTAGATAACCTCTAACGGGCAACTACAGCTAAGGAAACAGGTGGATGGTACTGATGCACACAGGAGGAGGCAAGGCTATGTAAAAACATGATTACCAAGGGGACCAGGGGCTCTCAGGGAGGACAAGACGACAACAGGGAGAGATGCTGAGTGTGGGACCCAGCCAGAAGACCATTAGAGGTTCCATCCACAGCACAGACAAGCTAGAGAAAATGACTGCACTCGAGAGAGCAGGGGAACGAGCGAGGAAAAACTGCTGCAAAATACTCGAGTCATTTACCCCAAAGAAAAAAAACATGGCTTTAATCCGTGTTAGCCCCTGAGAAGGAATGAAACCTCTTGGCCGTTTGCTTTTTTTTTTTTTTTTAAAGATTTTATTTATTTATTCATTTATCCCCCCCTTGCTCCTTGTGCTCGCTGGGTCAGCTAACCACGCCGTGCAGGCGGGCCTGCCCTCACCAGGAGGCCCTGGGAACCGAACCCGGGGCCTCCCATATGGTAAACGGGAGCCCTACTGATTGAGCCACAGCCGCTTCCCATGGCCGTTTGCTTTTTAGAACTTAAAACAGCAAAGTCCTTCCAGAAGCAAACGTTATCACGATCCTTTTCAAGCAGCTCTGGGAAAGGAGAGACGCGCATAGCTGCCTGACCTGGGAAAAGCACACAACTAATACAGCGAAAAGACTAAAGGAGGCGTGCTTGTGAGACACAAAATAGATCCCAAAACGGCCACAGAAGGTAAGCTGCCAGACAGCACATGGAGACGCAACAAACACGGAGGACAAAGTCACTTCCACTGAAACCTGGACAGATTCCCAGCTGGGGATGACAGAAAGAAAGAGATTTTGGAAAGGCGCAAAATCGGTGAAGACCTCGCCAGATTTGGGGTTGTGTAGGATGGAGGGAAGGCACTTCACAAGGACCAGGGTAAATGACGGGTCCAAAAGCCAAGCGGCTGAAAGGGGGTCATTTGAGGCACAGCGGCTTCTCCCAGCCAGGGCTGAGTGGGCAAAACGCAGCCGTGGGCCAGCACTAAGTGGCAGGCTGAGAGGCACCCAGGAGACGAGAGGAGGGGGCGGTGGGATTTGCTTTTATTCTGGGAAGGCAGAGCATTCTGAACCAGCACATCTGGGAGGGGGCTCCCCTCCCCGCCCCCACCCCTTGCCGCTGCTGCCTCACCCATCAGCAGGGGACACCCCTTGTTCTCACCCGCCACCCTGGGGGACCACCGGGGCCACTGCTTCCTTCTACTCAGGCCGTGGCACAAACACCCCTTCCACAGAGACGCCCAGCCTTTAGCGGGGCCCACCTGTTCACAGCCCTGAGATCACGCCGGAACCTTTTCTCACAATACACCTCCCTCTCTAACACAGATGGGCAGGAGCTGTTTTAACCATCGCTGACCCCCAGCACCTAAAACGGGCTGCACACCGAAGCCCTGCTCTCCCCGCGAGCCTCGCGCCACTCGCCATGGGTGCATCCGGATTGACCCCCAGTCAATCAGGTTGACAAATCCGATGTTTTACTCAAGACGTCACACCTTTCAGCAGGATAAAACCGTGTAAAGGGTAAAGACAGAAACAGGTCTCGTGGCGGTGCTGTGAGATGACACAGATCCAAAGTTTACAAAGGACCACAGCGCCCACTACTTTCCCACTTGCCCCTCAACATCACGATCCTACAGATGAGTCAAGAAAGGGCGAGCTGGATGACGCCGAGAGGAGGGTGGATGGGTGAATGATGGGAGCAAGAGAAGTCGCGGGCAGACAGAAAGTGGGGGACTGAGGGACATGCTCCTGGATCCCAGCTCCTAGGCCTTCTGCTTTGAAGACTCCAAACAACCAACTCCAGGCTCTAGACCCAGGCGCAGTTGACCCTCTGGATGCTCCGAGGAGCCAGAGTGTCCAGGAAGGGTTCACCCGCTCAGGTCCCGGGGGGAGACAAAAGGTCTCAGATTCCCACGAGATGCCCCCCGAGCCCCCTTCCTCCACCACCCCCCGTCTGGAGTCGCTCCAGGACGTGCCTTAAGGCTGACACTCCAAGAAGGCTGTGCCCTGCAGGTGTGGAAACTGCAAGACCCACTGGGGGATCCGGGGGTGGCTGATCCTTGGTGAAAACCTGATGAGCCTGACACCCTGTCGCTACTGACAAGAGCAACCCTCCGAATGCCCCGAGAGGTAAAGGCTCGGTGACCCCCCCGAGGGCAGGTCCTGGGGCCCAGAGTGGCGCCAGAGTCGCGGGGAAATGGGTGGCGGGGGAGGCCTTCGGGCCCCCGGAGTGGCTGGCGGCCGTGGGGTCCCCCCGGCCCGCGGCCCTCCCGCGCTCACCGCCTTCTCCAGGTGGCTGCGCGCTTGCTCGCTGTTCTTGGTGTGGTGGTAGAGCACCGAGCCGAGCTGCAGGTGCGTGCGGGCCTCGATGCGCTGCGGCGGCTTGAAGGGGAACACGGCCTGCAGGCAGTGCACGCACAGGCGGATCTTGGGGGGGCTGGACGTGCGGAAGTGCTCGGCGAAGCCCAGCAGCGCCAGGTACCACGACTCGGCCGCCTCGGCCTGCGCCGCCTGGGCCGCCGCCGCCTGCGCCGCGGCCGCCGCCTGAGCCGCCATCTTGGCCTCCGCAACAACAAGCCGCGGCCGCGGGGAGGCGGAAGCAGGCCCGGGGGGCGGGGCCCGGCCTCGCGCGTCTCGCGAGAGCTGCCGCGCAAAGCATCCTGGGACGTGTAGTTCGGGGCTGGCGCGGCCGCGGCGCTGGGGAGGTGCAGCGAGAGGCGACGGCCTCTGGTCAGGGGCTCTGAGTCCGGACAATGCCGTCGGACCGAGGCTTGCGGTCCTGGGGGCGGGGAAGACCCCTGGCGTCCACGCCGGGGAGGGGGTGTGTCTGGCCGGCGCAGACTACATCTCCCATGAGGCCACGCGGGCTGCACCAAGAACCACCCACACAGGCGGCGCCGGAGCATTGTGGGATTGAAAGAGTCTCAAGATGGACAACCGGGATGTTGCAGGTAACAGTCCCTGCCTCTGCTCCAGCGCTCGCCTGGGGCTCCGCGGCTTCGCGTCGCCTCCTCGCCGTCCCGTCGGGCCTGACCCCACGCGCCGGCCCCTCGTCCCAGCTCCTGGGCGGCCCTAAGCGGCGGCGGCTGCGCCTCCCGCGGTCCTCGAGACCCCAGACCCAGGCGCCGGCTTGCGGGGGGCGCCTCGCTCCTCGGAAAGGCCGCCGCCCGGGGCTGCCCCGCGCCCGCTTCCAAAAAAACGGGCCTTCAGGGCTGCCCCGAACTCGCTCCTCGGGACAGCGGCAACCTTGGGCTGTCCTGCGTCCCTCCTTTTGTCGCAGCTGCCGTCTGGTTGGTTTGGGTCCCGCTCCCTGTAAAAGCTGCTCCTGTAAAAGCTGCTCCTTGACCCCCCTTCACGCACTGTCCCGATTTTTTGAGTCCCGCCTTTTGCACAAGCGCTGGCCTTCCTTCACTCCCCTCCCTAACCGCCCAGACCAGGATGCATCCATCCATGCAGCAAGCATTTAGGGATGCTCTCCGTGTGCCAGGCGCTGGGAGTAGAGCAGTGACCAAAACCCAAGACGGGGCCCTTCTCCGTGAAAGTAACTTTCTACTGGGGTGTCAGTCGATGCACAGGTGAGCAAGTGGTAGGTAGCATTGGGTGGAGGCTTCTGATACTGTGTGTCCAGGGAAGGCCTTTCTGGATAGAAGGAATGTGAGATGAGAAGGTGCCAGCCAAGGGAAGGTCTGAGGGCCAAGCCTGGAGAGCAGAATAGTAGAGGGAGAAATGCAAGTGCAAAGGCCCTGGGGTGGGATTGGCTTGTCATTTCAAAGAAAGACCAGGAGGATGAAGCAGAAATGAGGAAAGGAATTGAGGAAATGAGGTTGGGAGGGATAGCAGGAACCAGCTCTGGCAGGGCCTTGGGAACTGACTTTCAGAATTTGGATCTTATTCCAAGATGCTCGGGAGACTTTGAAGGTGTCTCTTCTGCCTCCCAGGCCAACATCCTATTCTTAAGACACCACCATTCTCCACTTGGAGGATACCACCAATCCCCTCACTGAACTCCTTGCTCCCTAAAACTAAAAATGCTAATTGGGTCTTGTTATTCTCTGGATTAATACTTCCCTGTCACATCAGCCCCCACTGCTTCCCACGCTGGGTCCCCTGCTGGTGTTGAGACACCCAGGCTTCTGCCTGCTTGGCCTCTGGCGCCTTCTTCCTCTGCCTGCATTGCTCCCTGGCTGGCTTTTCATGAGGCCGTCTTTCCCATGCTCTGGTTTCAGTCTACTGGCCCTTCTGCCAACAAGTGCTCCCCTGTTACTCCTTCCCATCCTCTTGTTTTCCAGCAGAGGTCTTTGTTATTAGGGATCTGTGGTCTCCCGAGGACAGGAGCCATGCCTTTCTCGTTGAACACGGGGCACTGATTGAAGGACAGACGGATCAGTCTGTCAGAAAGCCCGGGGCTGCCTGGCCCATAGCAGGCCCTGGGGGACGTCTGTGGAGTGAAGGCAATTTCTGATATGCCTCTTTTCTCTCCCCAGGAAAGGCAAACCGGTGGTTTGGGGTTGCGCCCCCCAAGTCCGGAAAAATGAATATGAACATCCTTCACCAGGAAGAACTCATTGCTCAGAAGAAACGGGAAATCGAAGCCAAAATGGAGCAGAAGGCCAAGCAGAATCAGGTGGCCAGCTCTCAGCCCCCGCATCCTGGCGAGTAAGTGTTCCCTCGGGGCCTGCGTCGGGGGCCTGGAGGGTCACCAGGAGAGGGATTTGCTCCCGAGAGCAGTGAGTGGGGAACTGCCCCCAGCCACAGCCGCCTTCACAGTGTGGCCGGGCGCTCTCAGGAGGAGGAAACACGGGAGGGGAGCCGCACAGAGGACCACCTGTCTCTCTGTCCTGCGGTGGCTGTTCACTGCCGACCAGGGGCTAAGGGGCGTAGCACAGGGCAAAACGGGGACCCCCGCCCTCGTGCTCCTTACAGCCCTCTAGTAACAGGGCCGAGGTCCCACCCCTGGAGTTGTCAGAGGATAAGATGAGGCGGTGTGCCTGGAAGCCCAGGTGGAGCTGGCCAGTTGAAGAGGCGAGGAAAAGCCAGCCTGCGAGGGGCGGAGAGGGTTTTGAGAAATATCGAGAGCCGCAAAGGGTTTTGAGCAGGTGATGAAGGTGGCGAGATGCAAGAATTCCAGGCTAGAGGTGGGTGACCACAGGGGCAGGCCCTGCTCTCCGGGGTCTGCCGAGGGTGGGCTGTTGGTCACAGCACCCCCCTTCTCTAAGATCCGTGTTCTCAACGTGAGGGCAGCGTTACCCCTCGTTACCGTGGGAAGCCTGGGCTTCAAGGGCGCGAGACTGGGTGGCATTTGCCCCTGGGCTTCCGGAAGGACTGGGGCTGACATGGGAAAGCCTCTTTCCAAGAGGGTTCCTGGGGGCACAGGCGAGCCTGCCAGGTGGGAGCCCGGAAGGTGGCGAGCCTAGGAAGTTTTGGAAATAAAGTTGTGTGCCCCATTTTAAAAGCAAAGGGCAGGATGGTGGTGATGGGAGCACAGGTGCGAATGCAGCTAATGCCCCCCGCCGGGTTGGGCGCCTCAGAAGGTCCAAGTGTCATATATGCATCACCGCAGTAAAAAACTGGAAGACCTTTATAGCTTCAGCAATCTCCCCACCAAGAAAAACAACAAACTAACGAAAAAAGCAAACCCTGGGGAAGGGGAAGAAGCTGCTGTCCAGCATTAACACAGCTAAACAGTCAAACATCCCGGTTTCGACAAAAAAATCACGAGGCGTACCAAGAAACTGCAAGAGATGGCCCCATCAGAGGAGCAAGTCTTGAAAACAAAAATATTAAGCTTGGGGAAAAAAAGAAAAAAATCACCAAGCTTTAGAACTGAGGGCTGCAGAAGTAGAAAACGTTCGTCACCCAAGACTGACGTTTCCTTCCCATCGCTACCCTTTGTTCTGTTCAATGAGATTGTGGTCAAGTTTCTATCCTGGTTTTTTCTTTGCTCCTTAAAAGCAGCTTCAGAGGCACCCTACTTTTGAAATTGTACTTACCATGAGATAAAACCCACACACCATTTTTAAAGCATGCGTTGACAATGCCGCACACCCGCTACCTTTATCTGGTTCTAGAACATCCTTGTCGCCCGCAAGGGAGCCCCCCTCCCCATGAGCAGGCCCTCCTCACCCCACTCCTGCAGCCCCTGGCAGCCCCCCTCTGCTCCCCGCCTCTGGATTTGCCTGTCCTGGCCATTTTGTGTAACTGGGATCATAGAGGATGTGGCTTTTTGCGGCTGGCTGCTGTCACGGAGCATCGTGTTGGAGCGTGGATCAGAGCCCACTCATTTTTAGGGCCAAGTAACGTTCCATTGTACGGTAGACCCCATTTTGTTGATCCATTTGCCCGTTGATAGGCGCCTAGGTAGCTCGCGCCTCCTGAGAGGCCGTGGAACATCGGTGTACAAGCTCCTACTCGAGTCCCTGCTCTCAGTTCTAATTCAAGTATATTTGGACGTGAGCGGGTCCTGACTGCAGAGGCACTTAAACGTCCCGTCCTCGTGTTCTCCCCCTAACGCTGCATGCGAGGCCGCTCAGCCTGCCCCGTGGATGTCAGTGACTTGTCTCACCAGTGCCCCTTGTTGAGCTCAAAGGTCATTGGTCCTTTCTAGTTCTTTAGGATGGGCTGCTGGAAGGAATAAGCAGCGTTTTAAAGGAGGGACGCGGGAAGCGGCTGTGGCTCAATCAGTAGGGCTCCCGTTTGCCATGTGGGAGGCCCCGGGTTCGGTTCCTGGGGCCTCCTGGTGAAGGCAGGCCCGCCCGCGCGGCATGGTTGGCTGACCCAGCGAGCACAAGCAGCAAGGGGGGGATAAATGAATAAATAAATAAAATCTTTAAAAATAAATAAATAAATAAAAAATAAAGGAGGGACGCTAGACTCTGGTGCACCAAGCTTTTCCCACATACTCAGTGCATCGTTAGGATGGGCCGTTACGCCACGTCGGAACCAGCATGTCAGAGACCTTTCAGAGACGGGGAAAGATGTTGAGTGACAGGAAAGGAACTGAAAGCAGCAGGACATATACTCTGTGACTGCACACCATGATGCTGGCAGCCTTATTCTCTTGTTTTTGCTCGAGGGGGTAAAGTAAGGCAATGGCATGAAGCTGGATGCTAACAGTTTTGGATGCTGGCAGTTGCTGTGTTCAGAGACATTGTTGGCTCCCCTCTGCCCCAGGCTTTCTACATTTTTTCCTGTTTGTTCCATAGTGAGCCTTTATGGCCTTTTACGACAAGGAAAAAGTAAACTTGAAAGAAACATATTGAGGCCTCTGGGTTTTTGTTAAGAATGTTTTTTTTTTAAGTTTCTTTTTTTTTTTAAGTTAAAATGTACTCTTTAAAGAAAGAAAAAGCGTAAGAGAAGTAGAAATGATTAAAAAAAAGAGAAAACCAAACACTCTTTGTAATTCTCGCACAAAGACAACTGTGCTTTTTTCCTAGGCGCAGGGGCCACGCCACCACATAGTGACAAACTCCAGACCCGTGAACAGACACAGGCCCTGCCCGCATAGAGAACCGTAAAATCCAGCCGGGCAGGGCAGTGAAAACCCCGGCAGCTAAGAGCTGCAGCGAAGGGCCGTGGGCGGGGCAGGACACGGAGGAGCGGTCCCCAGTGGGAGGCCGGGGTGCTGGCACTGAGGCCAGAAGGGGCAGTGCCTGGGCAAGGCCAGCGCCACACGTGTGACTGTGTCTCGGTAAAGCACGCGCACCCGGTTGGGGGTCCCAGGCGTCCTCGGGCCGGTCCTGCATCCAGTCATGGCTGGGAAGGGCTTGCGCTGGGGGCCGGCCCCGTCCGTGGAGCGCGGTCCCCTCCCCAGCCACGGCCACACCCTACCCTGCGGGCTCACTCACCCTCTCCTCTGTCTTGGGTCCAGAGTCGCAAACACCCACAACTCTTCCTCCGTCTCCAACAAGTTTGCCAACGACGGCAGCTTCCTGCAGCAGTTCCTGAAGCTGCAGAAGGCTCAGGCCAGCACAGGTGAGCGCCCCCACCCTCGAGACACTCGCCCCATAGGTGCAGTCAGTGGGCGGGGACTCACGGGCCTTCACCCACAGCCTCCCTGTGCAAAGCCCCCAAGGCCGCTTGTCGCCACCCCCGGGAGTCAGGGGGCAGAGAGCAGGGACTGGGTCTCACTTGCAGCAGCGGCCGGGTGCCCAGGCGGGGGGCTTGGGCTGCAGCCCACCAGCGCGGTGTCCTTCCTCCCGCCCCCAGACACCGCGCCCGGTCCGACCAGCCCTGCGCCCAGCGCGCCCGCGCCCAGCACTGGGAAGCGGCCGCTCCTGCTCAGCAGGCGGGCGGGCCTGGGCCCCAGCAGCCAGCTGGGCCAGGTGAAGAACTACTCTCACGCCAAGCAGCTGCCCACGGCGAACCGCCTCAGCGTCTTCCAGTCGCCCGACGAGGACGAGGAGGAGGATGATGAGCAGTGGCTGGAGATCAAAGGTAGGTGGGGGCCGACGCCCCTCCCTCTGCTGCGGGGGCCCCAGGCGAGGGAAGCGGCAGGTAGCAGGGCTGGGAATCGGCCTGGGCGCCAGCCTGAGAGCGGAGGGGCGCGTGGCTGGTCTCGGGCAGCGCTGGCCTGGAGAAGCGGTCGAAGGGGGGCCGCTCTCCAGCCTGGGCGCGCGCTGCCCCCTCCCCCTGAGGCCCTGAGGGGCCAGTCCTCATCGTGAGCCACAGTCCCGATAGTTTGGTCCGAAGGCCCGAGTGAGCTGCTGGGAGGGCGCTGTCTCCCATGCCGGGGGTCTTGGTGGCTTGTCTAGAGCCGACGCAGTAGGAGGGTGAGGAGCAGCTGGCCTCCAGGGCATACGTGCACCCCCACGCTCAGAGCGAGCTCCCAGAGGTACACGCGTGGCGTGGGGGCCTGCGCACCGTGCAGAGAGGCTGAGGTGGCCTCCGAGCCGCGCCACGGAGCCTTCAGACCCCTCGCCCTCGGGAAGTGGGGAAACGGCGCGTCTGAGCAGACCAGAGACTCGCCGCTTTGCAGACCTTGTGGGTGCCAGAGGCACGTGTGCCCTTAGAAACAGCGGCCGTATCTGTTGGGGCACTGCTGGGCGAGGCCAGAGGGAGCGTCGGGCACTCAGAGGCCCCAGGGACTCTTCCCCAGGCTCTGGCACCACTGCGCTCCCTGGCAGCCTGTGCAACAAGGGGAACAGGGTTGGCCCAGGCATCTAGCCTGGCTGCGGGAGGAGCAGGCGCTCCCGGGCTCCGGATGGCAGTGAGGAATCTCCGCTGAGTTCTTGTAAGAGGCACACAATGGCCCTTGTGGCTAACAGCCGTGGAAATGGGCCGATGACACGTCCAAAAGCAGGGCTCCCATGGTGCCGAGGGGAGGTCGACACACAGTCTGTGCTTTTAGCTCTGGTCCCTGAAAAGCCAGTGGCCACGGGCACCTCTAGCACCCAGCGGTGGTCTTGAATCACCCATTCTCACTGAAGGAAACCAGGACTTGTTGGAGAAGTAGGCGGCTCTGGGGTTGGGCAAGAAGTGTTGGAGATGATTCCGGAAAACCTTGACACAGCAGCTAGCCAGCAAGCCAGCAGAGACTCCTAGGGTCATGTCTAAGGGCCTCAGGCGCCGCCTCGCAGAGGCCCCAGCAGCCTCGGGACTGAGGGGTCCCAGGAACGACATGAGTCGCACTGGACGGAAACCCGTCAAAAGCGTTAGGGCCGAGAGTCCAAGACGATATTTGAAAAGAAAAGAAAGGGTCAGCTGTGAAGGACGCAAGGGAGGCAGCTTATCACACTGAAATAGGTAAATAGACAAAAAAGAACGCAGCGTGAAAAACAAGCAGGACCCGAGGGAGGCCGGCTGCGTTTCCCAGGCCGCCTTGCCCTCTGCGCAGAAGCACAGCCCCAGGCGGCCGCGGCGCCCACTCGAGACCCTCCTCTCACCCTCCTCTCCGCTGTTGTTGTGGTCCCTAGAGGGAGTGTGTCTGTTGGCTGTGGGGAGAGTGAGTTGGAACCCAGTACTGACAGCATCCTTAAAGTTTCACCCCCAGAGGGAGCCGAGGCTCGGAGAGTCATAGAGAAATTGGCCCGGTTTGTGGCAGAAGGAGGCCCCGATTTAGAAAAAGTAGCTATGGAAGACTGCAAGGAAAACCCCGCCTTCTCGTAAGTACTCCCGGGGCGGGGGAAGACGCCTCTGCTCTCGTTGTTGTTTTTCACGTTTTCTCTTGGTGACGCGCCCCTAACGTAAAACCTGCCGCTCTCACCGCTCTGCAGCGTAGTTCAGTGCCGCCCATCACAGTCACGGTGTCGTCCCTTCGTCCCCCCGCACAGGAGCTCCGCGTCCCCGCCCCACACCTGGGACCTGCAGTCTGCTCCCTGTCCCTCTGGGGTTGCCTGTTCTAGATAGTTCCCACACACGGAATCATACGTTTGTCCTCTTGTGTCTGGCTCATTTCATCCCACGTGACGTCCTCCGGCTCACCCGCGTCGTGGCATCAGGATGTTAGTCCTTTCCGTGGCTGCCATCCCACCGTGTGGCCGAACCACGTTTGGTTTATCCATCCCTTGCTCGACAGACACTTTTTAAACTATTTGTGATCCGTGCTTCTGGGATCACTGGTGCACGAATACCTGCCCCGGTCCCTGCTTTCGATCTTCCTGAAAGAATTGTAAAGAGCCCCAGGAGTGGGGTTGCCGGGTCACGTGGTTGCCTGGCGTTCCGCTTCCCAAAGGACTGCCAGGCCACGCTCCCCGGCGGCTGCCCGGCTCACCCTCCCGCCAGCGCTGCACGAGGCTCCCTGCCTCTCTGCCAACATGGTTAGCCCGGCCTTTTGGCCTCAGCCGCCGCTGGGCGTGACGTGGCGGCTCGTGGTCGCGATCTGCATCTTTCTGGTGGCTCGTGATGCCGAGCAACTTGCCTCATGCCTGTGGCCACCTGCTTCTCTGTCCTGGGCAACCTGTTTCGTTTTCTTCCCATGCGGGGGCATGTGAAGACCTTCTAGGGTAGGTAGGGCTAAGTGGGGTTGTGTGCTCACTCCCAGGAGCCAGTCACCGTTCCGGTGCTTTCTGATGGTATCCGTGCGGTATGAGACTAACGTTCATGTCAGGGCCAGGCTTCTCGGCCCGCCAGCTCACTCGTGTGTGACGTCTCCCAGAGCCGCAAGACGCTGCCCGTCGTGGTAGTCACGTCCCCCTCTCCCTCTGTCAAATTCCCCCCCAGGTTTTTGCACGATAAGAATAGCAGAGAATTCCTCTACTACAGAAAGAAGGTGGCCGAGATCAGGAGGGAGGCACAGAAGTCGCAGGCTGCCCTCCAGAAAGGTAAGTGGGTCAGGGGGGTGGGCAGGGTCTGGGGAGGCGTGCAGAAAAACCGCACCCTCACGTGGAAACGGGGTGGCTGGCAGCCCAGGCCCGCGTGCTCCCGGGCAGCCAGCTCCAGCTCGGTTCCTGCCGGCACAGCCTCGGTGGTGCCTGAGCCCAGACCCCTCGTTCTTGAAACGGGCTGGTGCCATCAGGTGAAGGTCGGGGCGCCACGCCTGGCACCCAGGGGGGGCTTACGACAGGGTCAAGGTGGCGTCCAGCTTAGCGCCTGCGCCCTGCGGTGGGAAGCTGGGCAGAGGGAAGAAGCGTTGTCCGCTCGTCACTTGGATGCACGTTGCCGGGCGCCTGCCTGACTGTCCACGGGGTCACTGGGAGGCCTGGAGGCCGGGCCGATGCTGGGCGCGGGGCAGGCGCTGGGCAGGAGCGGCGGCTGCTGGGACGTGGGCGGGGCCGGGGTCGTAGACTGACCGCAGCCCGGTGCAGGCGGGCTGCAGGGGGGGGCGCTCGCCCCTCACTCGGGGTGGTCCACGGGCCCGGGCGGGGGTGGCCGAGGCGCGTCGACTCTGGCGTCCGATCCCAGCCCGGTAATCTGTTTGCCCTCTGCCTGTTTCTTTTTGCATCGTTCCTAAAGTAAGCCCTGCGTTGCCTGTGGGGCCCTTAGCAGATTAGGCTGTGGGGTGTGGTGAGCGGGGCTCAGCACTGACAGCCTGCTTAAAGTTTCACCCCCAGAGGACGAGGAGGCCAAGAACCTCGCAGAAAAGTTGGCCAGGCTCATAGCGGATGGGGGGCCCGAGGTGGAGACCATCGCCCTCCAGAACAACCGGGAGAACCAGGCCTTCAGGTAAGGGGTGGGCCCGCCCCGGGTCTGCCCGCCCGCCTGCCTGAGGACTCGGGAGGCCCCGGGCGCTCCCCTTCCAAGGAGAAAGGCCCCAGGGCCGCGCTTCTCTCGAAGCAGAAACGGCAGCCCCAGGCCGGGCCTCCGGGCGAGAGCATCTGTAGCATCCCCTCCTCTTTGTGATGGGGGGGACCCCAGCCTGCAGGCGGGCTCCAGGGAGCGGTGGCAGTGCCAGGCAGCCTGGCCTCGCGAGCTCACGCCCCGGTGGGGTGACTGGTTGCGGCTTGCAAGCGGGTGGTGCCCCCGCGAGGACACTTGTCACGAGTAACCCCCGCCCTGGCCCAGCAGGCTCTGTGAGGCGCCGAGAGCTACAGCATGTGACCGGGTCCAGGTGCCTCTGCCACAGGCCTGGTTGATTCAGGGGCTCAGAAAGAGCAGCTCGAGCAGGTGCCAGGTGGCAGCCAGGTGTGTCCACTGCACACAAACGGCATGAGCCAGGCACCGTCCAAAGCGAAAGGCCGCACAGTGGCACGGCGCCGAGCTCCGGGCAGCTGGGGTGCGGGCAGCCTCAGGGCACGCTGGACGCAGCTGTGGGCATTTTGCTGCGGCTGGCCAAGAAGCTCCTGGAGGCGAGTGCAAAGGGCTGGCAGGGGTTCCAGAGCAGGGCCCCCTAACCCCCGGCCCTGGCAACGGACCTTCAGGAGGGGCAGGTCCAGGTGAGCGCCTGGCTCATCTCCGCCTGCGGTCAGGCGTGAGGCATCCCCGGGGCCCAGAATGGGGCAGGAACGCACCGCTCCCGGCGTGTCACGGGCACCAGCTGCCCCCGCTCGGCCCTGCTCCTCCCGCATTTCTCACCCCTTGGGCCATGCATCCTGGGATGGAGCGTGTGCATTTGTAGGGAGCCGGAAGGCACTCGCCTCTTCATCCGTCACTCGCTTCCCGGAGGCCTTCCCAAACGAGGCTGAACACGCCCCATCCCCTGTAGCGGACCCCTGAGTGTTTGTCAACCCCACGTGCTGGCACCTTGCAGACGAGGAGGCGGGGGCTCAGGATGCCGCCTGGAGGAAGGGGCATCTGAGCTGGGGAACCCCCTGCCCCGTCTCCCCCAGAGGGCCCGAGTGGCTGTGGCATCTCCAGCCCCCTCCCCCCGCCAAGGGCCCCTTCCCCCTGCCCTGTTCAGATGATCCCTTTGCTTTTGTCTTGTGGTTTCTATCGAGGTGGAATTCCCGTAGATCCCATTAGCCAAGTTGAGGCGTGCAGTTCCATCACCCCACTTTCGTCCCGTGGCCCCCAGCACCCCCCCGCCTTTTCTCTCTGAACCAGCCTGTTCTGGATCTTTCCCTCCCATGGAAGTGACACGTGGCCCCGTGTGTCTGGCTACTTTTACGCAGTGGGACAGTCTCAAGGCGCGCCCACGTTGCCGTGTGCGCCGGAGCTTCGCCCCTTTCGCGGCTGAGTGCCTTCCCAGCGGCCGGCCACGTCCATCCGCGTCCGTGCGCTCGCTTCTTTTGGGCACATAAACCTAGGAGCGGGACCCCCGGTGACAGGCCGATTCCGTGCTTAGCGCTCCATGGAGCCGCAGGCTTGCCCAGCGGCCGCCCCGCTTCCGGGCCCAGCAGCCCACACCCCACGTCCTCGGCAGCATTCGCCATTTCATGCTTTCTAGTAACAGCCGCCCAGGACGTGCGCAGGCTTCTCGTCGCGGTTCTCGTTGCTGTTAGTTGCGTTGTCCTGTTGCTGAGTTGAAGGGGTTCTTCGGTGTTGTAGATCCAGGACTGTTCTCCGCCAGGAGATCTGCAAATATTCTCTCCCACTCCCCGGGCCGCGTTTACTTCTCCCTGACGCTGCCCTCGAGGCGCAGAAGCGTTGTATTTAAGTGAAGTTTGTTTTTTTGTGTCTGTGCTTGTGCCTCACCCAAGGTCAGAAAGATTCCGACCTTTTTTCCAGGGGGTGACAGTCTCACCTCTCGGGTCTTTGGCCCATGTGGGGCTAATTTTTGCACCTGGAGTGAGGCAGGGTCCAGCTTTGTTCTTTTGTGTGTGGGTATCCAGTTGTTCCACTTCCTGCCTCTTCGTTTTTGTTTATTTTTAATTATTTTTATTTTTCTCCTGAAGACGACTCCCTGGCCTGTCAGCTCGTCGTCTGCTCAGCTTTCTTTTTAGGAAGCACGGGGAACCGAACCCAGGACCTCCCATGTGGGAGGCGGGTGCCCAACTGCTTGAGCCACTCTCGCTCCTCCAGGTTGCGGCATCTGCTCTTTGGGGCGTCTGCTCGTTGCAGGGTCTGCTCGTCTCTAGGAGGCGCCAGGAAGTGAACCTGGGACCTCCCATGTGGGAGGCGGGCGCCCCATTGCGTGAGCCACATCCGCGCCCCTGCTTTGCTTTTAAACACGTGCCTCACTGGGTTTTATAAGAGGCCCGTGTGCTGGTGTCGCAGCCTGAGGCCCACAAAGCAGGTCCTCCATCCGCCGTCCCCGAGGTCCCAGACCCCCACCAGCCATGGTGCCCCCTCCGGGCTCACAGAGGCCCATCTCCGGGCCTTTCTTCCTTCCAGTTTTCCTTTAAAGGAAAGGAGTTCCCAGCGACCAGCCCCGGCCTGGCCTCACAGGCTGACGGCCCCCTGGTCGAAAGAGCCCTGTAAGGTGGCTGCAGATGCGTCCTGGGGGCGTTGTGGGGTCGGCCCAGACGCGGCTCTGACGCCAGCGCCGCAGCCCGGAGCTCCCTGGCTGTCAGAGGCAGCGGTCCTGCCGCGAGTGCCTGCCCTGGCGGACGCCTGCCAGCGAGCGTGAGGGACCCCACCTTCTGGTCTCTGCCCTCCCGGCGGCCGTCGCGTCTTGTGCTGGAGCCTCAGTTCCTTTCGGGATTTCTTGGTGTCGAGGCCTCCCGCACCGGGGCAGGGTGGAAGGGCCTCGCAGAGCCTGCCTGGGGTCTGCGGGGGGCTTGCCCCGCTGCCTGCGAGGCCGGGGCAGCGCAGAGGGCGAGGAACATCCCGCGGTGACGGGGTCGAGGTGGGCTGGGGTCCCAGGGCCAGCTAACGGGGCTCCCTCTCCACAGTTTTCTGTACGAACCCAACAGCAAAGGGTACAAGTACTTCCGCCAGAAGCTGGAGGAGTTCCGGAAAGCCAGGGCGGGCCCCGCGGGCGCTCCCACGACACCCAACCCCACGCCGAGGGGCACGTCCCCTCCGGAGGCCACGTCCCCAGCCGCCTGCCCTGCCTCCTCCTCCGCCGCCCCTGCCACCGCCCCAGCCCTGGCCGCCCCCGGGAAGCCGGCTGCCGCCGCCGCCACCACAAAAAGAAAGCGGAAGAGCCGGTGGGGGCCTGAAGGGGACAAGGTGGAGCTCCCGCCCGCCGAGCTGGTGCAGAGGGATGCGGACGCCTCGCCCTCGCCACTCTCAGGTACCTGGGCCGCCGCCCCGGCCCCACAGAGGGCCCGGTTCTGCCCCTTCCCCTCAGGAGCCCGGAACGTTCCCGCGCAGGGGGGCTGGCACCTGCCCCGTGGGCCCTGTGAGGTGGCCACCGGCTGCTGTCCCCTTCTCGCCCCCTGCACCATAAAGTCTTTCTAGGGGACCACGACAGGTCCCCGAAGCCCCCGAGAACCTCCTTGGCGCCTGCCGACCACTCGGCCGCCACCCAGCCCGGCCCCTGGGCCCAGCGCTTGCTGCGCAGCCCTGAGACCCCACCGCCCGGCGTCTTTCCCCCAACACCAGCCCGGCGGCGTTGCCGCAGCCTGCGTGGAGGAGGGGCCGTCCCTGGGTCTCTCCGGGGCCCCAGCCCACTGGGCCAGGAAAGGGTCTGCTGCTTCCGAAAATGTCTCCTGGCCTAGAGACAGGGACAGGGCAAGACAGCACAGCCCCTTCCGCTTCCTGGGAGGAGATGCGTGTGGTCCCCTCCAGACCGCTGCCCGCGGCGTCGCCCGTGAGCTGAGCGTCCTCCTCGCTGTAGAGCGCTCAGGAAGCGCCCTGCGTGTGCCGCCCCCAGGCTGGCGCTCGGCCGACCTCTGTCTTCCGTCCCCAGTCCAGGACCTCAAGGGGCTCGGCTACGAGAAGGGCAAGCCCGTGGGCCTGGTGGGCGTCACGGAGCTGTCGGACGCCCAGAAGAAGCAGCTGAAGGAGCAGCAGGAGGTAAAGCCGGCCGGGGGCGGCAGGCGCACCCGTCCTCTCCACAGAGGGCGCCGAGGCTGGTGCCTGGGGCGGCACGTCCCCCCGCGGCCAGGCCGCCTCGGGGAGCAGGCTCGGGGGGCTCGGGGGGACTCGGGCCCAGACTCCTCGTGGACCGCTTGGGTGTCTTTCCGCGGCTTTCTCCCGGTGTCTGGTCCAGGCCGCCAGGCGTCCCGGGTGATGGGCTGGCGCCAGCGGGGGCCTGGTCGGCCCCTCACGCCTGCCGCCCGCCGCCCGCAGATGCAGCAGATGTACGACATGATCATGCAGCACAAGCGCGCCGTGCAGGACATGCAGCTGCTGTGGGAGAGGGCGCTGCAGCAGCACCAGCACGGCTACGACAGCGACGAGGAGGTGGACAGCGAGCTGGGCACCTGGGAGCACCAGCTGCGGCGCATGGAGATGGACAAGACGCGGGGTGGGCAGGCGGGGGCGGGCGGGCGGGGGCGCCGGGCGCCGGGCCTCCCCGCCCCCTTGCTCACCCTCCCGCCCCTGCGCAGAGTGGGCAGAACAGCTGACCAAGATGGGCCGCGGCAAGCACTTCATCGGGGACTTCCTGCCGCCCGACGAGCTGGAGAAGTTCATGGAGACCTTCAAGGCCCTGAAGGTGAGGGCCTGCGGCTGCGGCACCCCCAGAGCCGGGAGGGTCTGCTTCCGGAGGAGCCGGCGAAGCGCGCCTGGGGGGGCCGAGTATTTTCCCAAACGCCAGGCCCTCCCCGTGCGCGGGGCCCTGGAGAGCAGGCACTGCGCGTTCCCCCCAGGCCGCGGCCCCCTCCGGGAGACCCAGCGCGGGGCCTCAGCACGCAGCCCACCCACACCCCCGTGGAGAGCGGCCCTGTGGTGTCAAGCCCTGCAGGGACCACCTCCTGGGCAAAACAAGCGAGACTGTCCCTCAGCAGACGAGGCCTGCGGGATCCCGTTGCCTTGCTCTCTTCATTTTGGCCACCAGGGAGCTCGGCACAGAGGGGGCCTGTCAGGCCAGGGGAAGCGTGAAGCACAAGGCGCTGAACTGGGGGGAGGGAGACGGGCAGAAGGCGCAGGGGTGGAAGGTCCTCAGGGCCGAGGCCTCAGGTCGCCCGCTCGCTCGTCCGCAGGAGGGCCGAGAACCCGACTACTCGGAGTACAAGGAGTTCAAGCTGACGGTGGAGAACATTGGCTACCAGATGCTGATGAAGATGGGCTGGAAGGAGGGCGACGGCCTGGGCTCCGAGGGCCAGGGCATCCGGACCCCCGTGAGCAAGTGAGCGCCCCCACCGCCGCCCCTGCGGGCTCCCGGGCAGGGGCCAGGGCAGGGGGGCCAGGGCAGGGGGCCAGGGCAGGGGCCAGGGCAGGGGGCGCCCAGGGCAAGGGACGCCCAGGGCAGGGGGGCCCAGAGCAGGGGGCGCCCAGGGCAGGGAGCCAGGGCAGGGGGGCCCAGGGCAGGGGGCCAGGGCAG
>JAKSZT010032673.1:269876-286605 GCA_026826555.1 Tolypeutes matacus | reverse complement strand
CTGCCCAGCCCCCCATTTCTTGGAGCTCTGCCTGGTGACGGGACTGGACTTTCCCCTTGGAGAGGGAGGGCCGGAATAGGCGGCGCTGAAAGCCAAGTGCAAGTCGGGGACAGAAGGGGCCAGGCCGAGGCGGCTGCCTGGAGGAAGGGGCCTTTGGAACCGCCCTGGGGGGAGATGCAGCTTTCCTGCTGAAAAGAAAACCCAGGAGGACGCAGCCCGCGGGAATCCGAGCTTCGCGGGGCGATGGCCCCGGCGGGGAGGCCCGCCTCTCACCCAGCGAGCAGACCCCCGACCCCAACTGGGTGGAGACCGGCCCTGGGGAGGGGGCGGGGCCGCCATGTGCCGCGCCCCAGCCCCCCACGGCTCTGGGAACCAGGGCCCAGGCCCCTCTGCACCGCGGCGCCCCGGGTGCCCCGCTGGCCCGCCCCGGCCTGTCCCTCACAGCCCCCGAGCCCTTGGCGCCCCCCACCGCACGTGAGCAGGGACCTGGCCCTGCGCCCACCCGGCGAGAACGCGCCTTGAAACGGACAAAGGAAGAGAGACCACCGCGAGCCCAGAGCCATGGATTCGTTTCGGGGGCCTAACCCAAGGCTGGGGCCACCGCGGGGACAGCCGACGGCAGCGGGCGGGGGCGGGCAGAGCCGGGACCTCGGACCCTCCCGGGAACCCCAGCCTCGGAGCCCGAGCGCCCGGCGCGTCACCGTCTCGCCTTCGGTAGATGGGGAAACTGAGGCAAACTGCGGGTTGGCCGGGTCGCCGCGGGGCGAGAGGCGGGGCCGCGAGGAGGGGCGGGCGGGGGCGACCTTTGCGCGGGGCGGGGCCTGCGTCCCTGCCCTGCGCCCCTGCCCCGCGCCCTGCCCCGCGCCGCCGACCACGCTCCCGGGAGGCCGAGGCGGGTCCGCGCCGCGGCCATGGAGCTCCCGCCGCTGGCCGGCAGGGTCGCGGCGCTGTCACTCTGCGCGCTCCCCGTGTGCTACGCGCTCAGCCACGTCGCGGCGCTCTCGCAGTGCGTGCGGGCAGGGGCGCGGGGCTGGGCGGGGGCTGGGCTAGGAGGGGCCCCCAAAACCCACTGGAGCCGGAGCCACTGATTCCGCCGGGCGGCCGGGGTGGGGAGTGGCGGCTCCCGGGACCAAGCACCGGCTCCAAAGTCGCGGGGGGCCTCCCACGCCACGTCTCCAGGCGTGTCCAGGTCCTGATGGCTTCCCCAGACCCCGCCCGGTGGGTCCAGCCACCACGGGTCCCCAGGCCCCTCACTCCCAAACCCAGCCCACCCTGAGCCCCGGGTGGGAAGAACCTTGGCTCTGGAGTTGGTCCCCCTGGGTGCTGGTCCTTGGCTCCACCCCCAGCTCCTGGGTGAGCCAGGTGGCCACTGGGAACCTCAGTCTCCTCATCTGTGTGATGGAAGTAATCCCGGATCCTTTCCCTGGGTCCTGGGTGAGGATTAGGAATTGAGTGCTGGAGGCTGACAGGTCTCTGATGACTAGTTGTCCCTGGGCGGGCATGGCCGGGATGGGGACCTCAGGGGGCAGAGGAACCTGGTGAGAAAAACAGAGGCCTGGAAGGAGACTTGGGAAGGTTGGAGGTCATGTATCCTCTCTGGGCCTCGGTTTCCCCACCTGTGGTGGGGGCTGCCCAGCACCCCGGCTTCTTGCCTTATCAAGTCAGGACTGGGGTGGAGTCGATGGGGCAGCCTGGACTTTCCCCGGGAGGAGCTGGGAGCCTCAGGGAGTGAGGTCCACAGAGGCAAGCCCGGAGCTGGGCCTGGCCGCAGAGGGGCTGGCTGTGGCGGAACGACCGGCTGAGCAGATTCAACCAAGGGCACACTGGCAAGTGACCAGGGGAACTGCAGTCGGCAGGGGTTGCCGATACCTCCTGTACGCTGACCCAAGCTGGCCGACGATTCTGGGGAGTCAGGGAGGCTTCCTGGAGGAGGGGCGATGTAGACGGGCCACGAAGGATGAGTAGGAGGATGCCGAGTGGAAAAGAGGCTTCCACGAGGGAGAGCCACATGGCAGGCACCTGAGGTGGAAAAGAGGACAGATGTACGGGTGCTTCAGCCAAGTCGCAGGGAGCCTCCCTGAGGCTGCCCCCGCCCCCACGCGGCACTGGGCCGGCCTCCCTGACGCGGCTGCCCTCCCCGCAGCCCCCTGGGGGTGGCATTGACAAGCACCCTGATCCTGGCACTGCTCCTTGGGGCCGTCTACTACCTGTCCCGCAGCGAGATCTCCTACGACCCACTCTACGCCGGTGAGTCAGAGGAGGGCTGTCGGGCCAGGGCCTCCACCCTGAGGCTTGGGGCCGTCCAGGGACTTCTCCCATGGGACTAGAGAACCTCCAAGGGCCTCCCCCATTAGACCGAACCCATCGAGGAGCCTCTGCCATCAGGCTGGGTGACCCTCGAAGGGCTTCCCCTATCAAATTGAGGACCCGCAAAAGGCCTCCTCCTTCAGACTTGGGGCTCCAAGAGAGGCTGTTTCCCCCATCAGACTAGGACCCCCGGAAAGACCCGGCCTCCTGGTCACCCCCGGGAGCTTCTGTGCTCAGGGCCCGCCCCGCCCCCCCCGCAGTGTTCACCGTCTTCGCCTTCACGTCCGTGGTGGACCTCGCCACCTCCCTCCAGGAAGATGGCTACGTGGCAGGCTTCGTGGACTTCTACACCAAGGAGGTACGTGGGCCGGGCGTCCCGGGGCCCCCCTGAGCCCCCCGGCGCCCCCCTGAGCCCCCCACCCGCCCCACAGGGCGAGCCCTACCTGCGCACAGCCCACGGAATCTTCATCTGCTACTGGGACGGCACCGTCCACTATCTCCTCTACCTGGCCATGGCCGGCGCCATCCGCCACAGGTGCGGGGAGAGGGCCACCGATTCCTCGGGGTGGAGCCGGGGGGGACACCGGGAGGCCCCTCCTCTAGAAGGTTCCGCCGAGTGCCGTCCAGTGTGGCTTGTGTTGCCCCCATTCACTGGATGGGACCTGTTGTCCCATCCATCCCGGGCCAAAGCGGGAAGGGCCCGGGGCCGGGGGACCTCAGGGGGGTGCCTGCCGGTCACCACCGATCCCCTGCCCAGGATGAGGTACCGGAACCTCGGACTCTACTGGCTGGGCTCCTTCGTCATGAGCATCCTGGTGTTCCTCCCGGGAAACATCCTTGGTACGGACTCGGCCGCGGGGACTCCCACCCGTTTGACCCTCTGTCCTCTCACCAACGTCCGCGGAGGCCCTTCCTGTCCCCACGCCCTCTGCACCCAGCGCCAGCCTGCCTGCCTCCCCCACCACCACCTCCTGATTCTCCATGCCCTCTTGGGGGTGGGACGCTCGAATCCCCTTCCCCAGCTGCTGATTTCCCTGACCCCAAGGGTTTGGCCCTGAAGCTGGTGGCATAGGTAGGTGTTTATAGGGTGGCTCCTGGGGCACAGCGAAAGCTTTGTAGGAAGAGCCTGGGAAGAGGAGAGAAGTAGAAAAGGAACCCGGGATGGGGGATTGCACGGGCAAAGCCTCAGTAGCGGGTTCACTCTGGGGGTATTCAAGGGAAATGGTGAGTTGAAGAACGGCTAGAGCCTGGCATCCATATCCAGAAGGAACTAGAGCTCAAAGGTAAACCGAGGCAGGCCACGAAGCCTCTAAAAGCCCAGGCTGAGGAGCATGGACTTATCTTATGGGCACTGGGGAGCCATGGAGGGTGTTAGAGCACAGCCAGGGGCAGCATTTCTGAATCAAGATGCCTAGCCGGGGCTTCCGGTCTGGCCAGGCCTGGGAGACCCTCACTGAGAGACATGCCCGTCCCTCATCACGGCAGGCAAATACAGCTCGGAGATGAGGCCTGCCTTCCTCCTCTCCGTCCCCTACGTACTGGCCCCATGTTGGGCCGGCATGAGAGTCTTCCACCAGCCCCGAGCACCAAGCTGCTGCTCCCCCGACATGGTGAGTGCTTTACCCCCAGGCACCCAGCAGGCTCGGGTGCCCAGCATTTGAGGCCCCCTCCCTCCCCCCAGGCATCTGTCGGAATGTCCCGTTTGAGTTGCTTCTGGTCAAGGGTATTGCCTCGTGGGGAAGAGAACCCGGGCTCTTAGGAAGGAAGGGATTTGGGGAGGGCCTGCTGGATTCCCGGCCACTCTCCCCTGGCGCAGGTGCAGGAGGAACAGAAAAAGGGCCTCCTGCAGCGTCCGGCTGACCTGGCTCTCCTCGTCTACCTTGCTCTTGCTGGCTGCTTCACCCTCTTCCGGGGCCTGGTGAGTCTGCCCCTGCCCCCTGCCCCCAGGACCCATTCCTCACCCAGCCTCCCGCACGTGATCCTTTATCCAGCGCAAAAGGCCACTGCCTTGCCGTCTGATCATCCAGGGAAGTTCTTTCTCAAGTCTGATCTGAGTGTTCACGACAAAGTCCGTTCCTTGTAGCCTCCTCCCCACATCTTAATCCAGAGGGAGAGGACCAGGGATGGGGGAAGCCAGAACCAAGGGTGTGGGCCCTGCCCGGGAGGGCGGGAGAAGCTTGCCGTAGGAGGGATGTTGGAGGTGAGTCATTGGCTTCTCTGTCCACTTCAGGTCGTGCTTGACTGCCCCACGGACGCCTGCTTTGTCTACATCTACCAGTATGAGCCATACCTGCGGGACCCCGTGGCCTATCCAAAGGTGCAGGTAAGAGGACCACTGTCCTCCCGTGGAGGCAGGTGCCAGAAACAAGTCAAACTGGTGGAAGCACAGATGGAATTTATGGTAGGGCCTAAAAAAATACAGATATGGTCTTCAGGTACGGCTGGATCCAGGTGCTCAAGAAGAGTTCTGTCTCTGGGCTCTGCTTTCCTTGCTTACTCTCCCAAGCAGACCCTTTGCGGGTGGCAGAGCCGGCTGCCGGCGGCTCCAGACTTCCACTCGGCCATCCCACAGGCATGGGAGCTCTGATTTCCCAGAGAGCTTAAGTACAAATCTCAGGCAGGCTTAAGGTAGCCAGTCTTTAAGGCCAGTGGACTGGAGTGTTTTGATTGGCCAGGCTGAGGTCATGTGCTTTTTCTGGGCACCGTGGGTGGGCTCAGCTTGAACTGAGGGTGTGGGAGTGGGAGAGGAAGAGGGAGAAGATCCCCCCCGGAACTAGGGGAGCAGGGGAGTTGTATCCACAGGAGCGGAACAGGACCCCGGGTTTGCAGACAGCGCCCATCCCAGGAGGGGTCGGAGGCTGCCCACATCCTCCCCGGGGCCCTGCCTGGGGGTGGGGTCTCAGGCTGTGTGTCCCCCAGATGCTGGTGTACATGTTTTACCTGCTGCCCTTCTACGGCCTGGCCACCTACGCCCTCGTCGTCCCCGGCTGCTCCTGGCTGCCCGACTGGGCCCTGGTGTTTGCTGGAGCTGTCGGCCAGGTGAGGCGGGGGTGGCAGGCACCCAGGGGAGACGGCTTATGCCAACACTTCACCTGCCTCGGTGCCCACTCTGGGAAAGGTAGTGCTGGGCTGAGACCAAGGGGTCCCCGGTCTGAGGGATGCAGAGCCAGACACAGACACCCCTGCCCGCGGGGTCAGTGCTGGGAAGACGGAGGGACAGCAGCGAAGGACGTGGCCAGAGCAGGAAGGCCTAGAGCGGGGAAGGGGCAAAGGCGCTGGGCTTTGAAGTACGCGTATGAGTTCTCCAAGCAGGGAGGAGCATCAGGAAAAGCACAGAGAAGGGCAATGATTCAGCAGGGCCGTAATGTGGGTGAAGACAGAGGCAAGAGAAACCGGCAGTGGATTCTGATGGCTTTGAACCTCGGGCTTGGGAGGTTGTGCCGAGGGCAGTGGGGAGCCATGGGAGGTGCTTGAGCAGAGGAGAGCCAAGTCAGCGCTGGGAGCCTGTTTCTGGATTCTTGATGGCAAGTGAGCTCAGGCCAGGGCAGTGGCATGAAAGCAAGAGGATTGGTGTTGAGCTGAGGTTTTGCAGCTGGGTAGATGGGGGTCCCTCCACACCTGGGAAGGTGAAAAAGCTGGACCTAGGTCAGAGATAGGTGCAGGGCCTGGCAGACGGGGTGCTGGAGAGGCACTGGGGGCTCGCGGGCTAGGAAAGAGAGGCAGAAGGCCAGGGAGAGAAGTGGAGGGGTCAGGCCGACAAGCTGATGGACAAAGCAATGCCTGCAGGGAGACGGGCAGGGACAGGTGGACAGGTGGATCTGGAGACAGCGGCCCCCTGGCTCTGCCCGCCCACCACCTGGGGCCCTGACGCCCCTGCCTGCCCGCCAGGCGCAGTTCTCCCACACGGGCGCCTCCATGCACCCGCGCACCCCCTTCACCTACCGCGTGCCCGACGACACCTGGACCTGGAGCTTCACGTGCAACCTGCTCTACGCGCTGGGCCCGCACCTGCTGGCCTCGCGCTGCCTGTGGCGCCCCGCCTTCTTCCTGCGCCCGCCCCCCGCACCCCCAGCACCCCACAAGAAGCAGCAGTGACTCCAGGCACCTGCCCCGGGATGGGCCCTGTGGGGTGTTTTTTTAGGGCCGGGAAGGACATCTCCGGGGGCGCTTTGGGTGGGATGAGAAACCCAGGGGCCACGTGTCCCCGTAAAGGGGGCCATCTTCCCAGACCCCCGAGGGCCCACCCACCACCGCCATCGTGGACGTCGGGAGCTGGAGGCCCTGGGACTGCACACGTCTGCCTCCAGCCAGCCCACAGCCCCCTCGACCGCACGGGGAAATGGGGGGCCCTGCCTGTGGGGTGGTTTCATCCCTGCTTTTCCCAGGAAGAGTCGGCAGCCCGGCTCCATCAATAAAGTATGACAGACAGTGCGGTGCCGTTATTCAGTGCCTACTGTATTCCCCGTCCAGGACCAATCTCACGGGCTTCAGAATGGGTCTCACCCCATGTTCCAGATGGGGAAACTGAGGCTGCGAGAGGCGAAGGTCCCGGTCAGGGTGGTCTGAGGTTATGCCAGCCAGATGTGGCTGGAGATTGTCCCGACCCAGCCACCGACGTCCGCTTGGCTTGGGCACATTTTGGGGAAGGGCTCACTGCATCCTGCTTCGAGTTTCGACCTTGGGGGAGAGACCAGAGGTTGAGGGATGATTCAGGTCCAGAGCAGGCCAGGGGCTCGCTGAGGTACCCCAGCAGAAGTGGGCTCCCCAGCTCCTGCCCCCATCAACACTTATTAGGCACCTACTGTATGTCTATCATTGGCTCTCCACCAGAGAATCCCCACATTTCCCAGAGAGGCTCCGAGAGGGCAAGCATCTCCTCCAAGTCCCCGGGCGAGGGGCAAAGGCGGATGGGCCTCCTCACACCAGCCCCCTTGGCCGAGCGTGGGGTCCCTGTGGGGCTCCCCACCCTGTAGAGTGAGTGCCTTTCGGGTGCCATAGATGATGACCCAGCGCGGGTCAGGTGGTGAGCCAGCAGGCCCGCAGGCCAAGCCCCTTTCCCAGACCCCACCGCTCCGGCCCACCCACGACATCCGGGGGCAGGACCTGGTAGGGTGCTGGCGAGGCACTGGGGGCTCACAGGCTAGGGCAGGTAAACTGAGGCCCAGAGAGATTCCTCCACCTGGACTGAGGTCAGCTAGTGGCTGCGGGACGGGGCACCGACCACTGCCCTTCCACCCCTCCGCGGAGCTCGCGCCGCTGCGGCCCCTTTAATGCCTCCCCCCGCCCCGCCTTCCTCCTCCCCTTGCAGGCAGACGCCGGGATTGCGCCGCCCGCCCGCAGGGACCGGCCCAGTCCTTCCCCGGGTGTGCGGGGAGCGCAGTCCGGCCGCGCGGGGACCCGGCTCGGCGGCCGAGCGGGCGGGATGGTGAGTGGGCTCCGGGCGCGGAGACCCACGCGGGGGCCGGGCTCGAGGCTTCCTCCCCGGGAATCTGTCGCTCTTGTCTCCCTGTCCCCTTCCCCGCGCCTCTCGCTCTCTCCCCGGTCTCTCCGCGTCTCTCTCCAGGCTTCTCCCCGTGTCCTCTGCCGCTCCTTCTCTCCCTGGCCCTGTCCGTCTCTCCCTGCCTCTCTGGCCCCGTCTCTCTCTTTCTTCTCGCCCCCTCGCTGTCCTCCCGCGTCCCCGTTTGCTGCAGTCCCCTGGCGCACCGGTAACCTTGCGCCTTCGCCGCGGAGCAGCTCCTCCCCCCTTTCCTTCCCATCCCCCCCCAGGCCCGGGCGGGGGGAGCGGCTCGAGGGAAAGGGGCGGGGCTCCGAGCTCGGGGGCGGGGCGGGTGGTCTTGAGACTGGGAGGGGGCGGCCCGGGACTTGGGCGCTGCAAGAGCGAGGGTGCAGCGTGGGTGCTGGCCTTCCCCTCTGGGAAGCCCTCCGGGATCCTGGCCGGGGTGGGGGTGCTGGGTATGGGAGGGGTCCCCGCCGCGGGGAAGGAAGGGGGGAAGGGGGGGCAGTCCTTCGACGGACGGAGGCTGTGGGCCCGCCCTGAGCCCCCCACCCCGGTGCCCCCAGGTGTGTGCTCGGGGGACCGTTGGGGCCCCAGCGCTCTGGGCCGCGGCCTGGGGGGTCCTGATGCTTGCGGCCCCCGTGGGGGCGCAGCGCGGCCGGAAGAAGGTCGTGCACGTGCTGGGTGAGTCGGGGTCGCCGGGAGGGTGGGGGGCGGGCACTTGGACCGCAGGAGCCGGCGGGGATGCTCCCAAGCTGTCCCCGAGACTGAGCGCCTGGGGCTCAGGAGTGGGTGAAGGGCGGGGGGGGGGGCGTCACTGACGGCCATGGACCCCCAGGCCCTCCCCTCCAGGACCCCTTCCTCCTCCCCAAGTCCCTTTGAGCCCCTGTGTCCTGGGGTGGCGGCCCAGCCCACAACACCCCCCCACGTCCTCTGACCTTTGCCCCGTTGCCCCCGCAGAGGGCGAGTCTGGCTCGGTGGTGGTGCAGACGGCGCCGGGGCAGGTGGTCAGCCACCGCGGTGGCACCATCGTCCTGCCCTGCCGCTACCACTACGAGGCGGCTGCCCATGGCCCCGACGGCGTCCGCCTCAAGTGGACCAAGGTGGTGGACCCGCTGGCCTTCACCGACGTCTTCGTGGCCCTGGGCCCCCAGCACCGGGCGTTCGGCAGCTACCGCGGGCGGGCAGAGCTGCAGGGCGACGGGCCGGGGGACGCCTCCCTGGTCCTCCGCAACGTCACGCTGCAGGACTATGGGCGCTACGAGTGTGAGGTCACCAATGAGCTGGAGGACGACGCCGGCATGGTCAAGCTGGACCTGGAAGGTGACTAGTGTGGGGCAGGAGGAAGCCCGGGGCAAGGGACAGGTGCCAAATCAAGTTGGCTTGGAAGAATTCAGAGGCCTGGCCTGGGAAGGCCGTGGTGCCCGGTTCTGGCGATTCAGCTCCCCAGGAGACAGTGGCATTGTCTGGAGACAGTTTGGGTTGTCACACTTGTGGGGTGCGACCAGCCTCTGGCGGGTGGAGGCCGGGGTGCTGCAAAACATCCCGGAATGCACAGGAGAACCCCCACCACAGAGAAGGATCTGGCGCCAATGGTCAGTAATGTCGAGGTTGAGAAGAGCTGGGCTAAGGGTAGGCTTCAGGTACAGTGAGATCCAGGCACTCAGGGCACATCAAGAATCCTCCCTCGCTCTGGTTCTCTGAGTGGTCTGTCCTCCCTTTATGGAGCCCCACACTGGCCAGACTCCCACCCCACCTCCCCTTATTAGCAATCAATTTCCTAAGATTCCAGCTAGAGTCCCAGGGCTGCTTCTCATTGGCCCAGCTTGAGTCATGTGGCCACCCATGAGCCAATCACGGGGGCTGCGAGGAGGGCTGCAGTGATTGGCTGACCCTGGAGCTGGGAGGCAGAGGCTTCTATCAGGAGAATTCCCTGCCACCTGGTTTGCCTTTCTCAGTCCACTTCCGATTCCGGGAGCGCTTCCAGGGTCCTCTAACTGAACTGCACAGCACCTCCGAAGAGGAGCTGGAGCGGCTCTCCTTTGATTGGATGTTTTCTGCGTGCCACGTGTTTCGCTGAAGGGCATTCTGGCTTGTGCCGTGTAATTTTCCCTCCAAACCCCGGGGGAGATGCTGATACCAGCAGATGGGGAACTGGTTCAGAGAGGGAAGAGCCTGCTGCAGGGTGCATGCCAGGGGGGCCAGGGGCCTGGTGGCTCCAGATCTCTGCTCTGTGCCCAATTGCCCGTTTCCCGCATCTGGACTCTTTGAGCTCAGTTGACCATGTGTCTGATGAGGGTCAAGTTTCCGAGTCTTAAGAATGGAAGGTGGAAGAGAAATCAGGCAATGCTGGGCGGGGGGGGGGGGGGGGGTGTCCCAGTCTGGGGGAGTCAGCACCGGACACAGACATTCCCAGCTCCAAGGGGTGAGGGCTGGACCAGAGGGAAAGACCCAGAACTTGAGAAACACTGAGAAAGACCCATAGCCCTGAATGGAGAAGGGTTGTGAGAGTTGGGTTTTGAAGGATGAATAGGAGTTCAAGGGAGCAACATGAGCAGAGAGCTGCAGCGATGGGAAAGGAGGTGGACGTGATTAAGTGTGTCGAGGGGGACCGTTAAGAGGATCCGGAGCTTGAGGCGAAGGGGAGCCGTGGGGACGGGCCAGATCCGAAGCCAGGGGTGGTCCACGCGTCTCTGTGTGCCTCGGTTTCCCCAGCTGTCAGGTGGCGGGGGTGAGTGGCAGGGAGTGCCGGGGCTGACCCCCGCGTCTCCCGCCCTCCAGGCGTGGTCTTCCCCTACCACCCCCGCGGGGGCCGCTACAAGCTGACCTTCGCCGAGGCGCAGCGCGCGTGCTCCGAGCAGGACGGCATCCTGGCGTCGGCCGAGCAGCTGCACGCGGCGTGGCGGGAGGGCCTGGACTGGTGCAACGCGGGCTGGCTCCGCGACGGCTCCGTGCAGTACCCGGTGAGCCGGCCCCGGGAGCCGTGCGGAGGCCTGGCGGGGGCCGGGGGCGCCGGGCCCGACGGCGGCGGCCACGCGGGCGTGCGCAACTACGGCTACCGCCACGACGCTGGGGAGCGCTACGACGCCTTCTGCTTCACCTCCAACCTGCCGGGTGCGTGGGCCCCGCCCCAGCCGCGCCCACCCGGCGCCCTCCGCCCCGGGCCCCCGCCCCGGGCAGCCACCCAGCCCCTGGCACCCACACTGCCGGGGTCCAGCCGCAGGGGGCGCGGGGGAGGGGAGGAGTCCCGAATCCCAGGCTGGGGTCCCGGGCTGCGGGGTGGGATCGTGGTCCCCGAAGCCCGGCCGCGGCCCTGACGACTGCCCCCCCACCCCCGCGCCCCGCAGGCCGCGTGTTCTTCCTGAAGCCGCTGCGGCCCGTGCCCTTCGCGGAGGCGGCGCGCGCGTGCGCGGCGCGCGGCGCGGCGGTGGCCAAGGTCGGGCAGCTGTTCGCGGCGTGGAAGCTGCAGCTGCTGGACCGCTGCGCCGCGGGCTGGCTGGCCGACGGGAGCGCGCGCTACCCCATCGTGAACCCGCGCGCGCGCTGCGGGGGCCGCCGGCCGGGGGTGCGCAGCCTGGGCTTCCCCGACGCCGCGCGCCGCCTCTTCGGCGTCTACTGCTACCGCGCGCCCGGCGCGCCTGACCCCGCACCCGGAGGCTGGGGCTGGGGCTGGGCCGGGGGCGGTGGCTGGGCCGGGGGCGCACGCGATCCCGCCGCCTGGACCCCGCTGCGCGTCTAGGCCGCGGGCCGGGCGGGGCGGCTGCGGCGCCAGCAAGCGGGCTGCGTCCCCCCGATGCCACCCCTTTTCCCCGAGACTGGCCGCGCCCCCCTGGGTCCCCGGATGTTGATCACATCTCCTAGGAGCCCCTGGCGACTCGCCACGCCTCTGATGTCCCTGGACACCAGCCGTGCCCCCTGAAGACCCTGGAGAGTGGCCACATCGCCCCTCTCCAGGACTTTGGATTTTTCCTTCCACCCCGAATTTTTTCCAGGAGGGCCACGCCCTCCAAGGGTCCCTGGAGATCCACAAAGGAGCTCCCACTGTCGCCAAGGCCACCTGGAAACACCTGGAGGCTGGACCTCCGGGATCACCTGGAGACTGGGCACACGTCCACTTCCCATCACCTGGAGAGAAACGGAAAACGGAACCCTCAGGGTTCCCCAGGTGGCCACGCCCCCCGTGGTCACCTGGAGGCAGAGGCCCGTGCATGCTCTCTCCGCCGCGAGACTGGATCCCGCCAACTCCCCTTCTGAGCCCCTCAGAGATTCTGGGGTACCAGGTCTGCATGGAAAGCAGCCCCACTCGCTGCACTTCCCCAGGAACCTTCTGTTCACAGTCACGCGAAGACAGATGGACGTGCACCATGGGCTTGAGTGACCAGCCATGCCCCTCTTCCCTTGGGTGTGCCCCTGGTGGGAGAGAAAGGCAGGGCCCCCCTGGAGGCCATCCCCCTTCCCCCGCTGTCACCAAAGAGACTGTCCCCCACTGGGCCATGTGGCCCATCAGGTCCGCCTCACTGTCGCTGTGGAGACCAATTGCCTCGCTGCCCACCTTCTCCTAGGCGACCAGCCCAGCTTCTACCTGTCACCTGGAGGCACACGCCCCTGTCAGCCGCCACACCCATGGGGACAGGGCATCCCTCCACCAGCGGTAACCATGGAGACCACACACCTCCCATCTCACCCGCCGCCCAGGGTCCTACAGCTCCACTTCGGGCTCTGCCTACCGTGACCCACAGCCTTGGAGACCAGCCTTCCCTCACCTGCCCTCAGTTGTCCCCCGCTGTCGCCATGGAAACAGCCTGCCCCTTCTCCAAGGCCCACTCCACTTCCTTGCCATCCTTCAAGCTCAGCTCCCAGCAGGCTTGGACCCTTACCGCCGTTTCCATGGAGACAGAACACCTGTGCCCCCTAGGCGCCCCCTTGTCGACACCCCGCCCCACCTGTTGCCATAGAGACTGTCAGCGTTGTCCCCATGACAACCAACCTCCCAGCTCTCAGGAACTCCTCACTGTGACTGGAAGCCCCTCCTCCACATGCTCCCCAGCCCCAGGTACTGTCCCCAGACAGGGGACACCGCCCTCCCAGGTTTTGCACGCCGTGTACGAGACACCCACGACAAATCTGCCCCTGACAACACCTTGTGAGACGGGCGTCATCACAGCCGCCCTACAGGTGAGGACATTGAGACCCTGGCGAGCCCCCAAAGCACCGAGTCCCCGTTCTCCTCTCCGAGACCCCATCCCCATTCTCACCAAGCCCCAAAGAGGATAGCTGACCTGGGGAGGCGAGCCACGGACAAGGCCACCCAGCCGAGGGAGACCCTCTTCCGCCTTGCCTGGAGTTGCGCTCGGGTCCCTCCCGAGACCCTCCTCACCGTCACATCCAGCGCTAGGAAACCAGCTGGACTGGGGTTCGAAGCCCACCTCTGCCTCTCTTTCACCGTGTGACTGGCAAAAATCCCTCTGAGCCTCAGTTTCCCCTGTGTCGACAGCTCCAGCCAGGGCTGTCCTGAGTTCCTCACCTAGGGAAAGCCCACAGCGGGGCCCAGTACCCCCTTGTTTCCTGTGATGAATAAGCAGGTGGGGCTCCCACCCAGAAGTTCCTCAATAAATGCACTTTGGTGGACAAAAATGTTTCCCGACTGGGGATGCGTGGCGAGAGCCCCCCACCCCTGACTCCCATCTCCTCCTGCCTACTCCAGTCTCTCTCTCCTCCCTGCTCTGTCTTGAGCCACCTCCTGTGGGATGCGCCCCTTCTCAGCCCTCCCTTGCCCACGTCACCCACAAATCTAGTTGCACCCCTCGACACCCGGGAGCATCAAGTGTGCGACACTAGACAGGGAGACCTGACCATTTGAGGCATCAGGAAAGCAGTGAAATTGCAAATGTTCCCTGAGGTGGGGGGGGGAGAGTGCCCCGAGATGTACTTGGATATTCCTGGGATACAAAGAAAGAAGAGAAAAAGGTGTAAAAGCCGATTCTCAGCCCACGGAGGGGCGGGACGGGCTGGTTCGGCTCCCTGTGTCCGGCCAATGAAAGCTGGGTCCAATCTAGGGGGCGTGGCCTCACGCAGCCCCGGGAGACTCACTTGGTGAGCTGTGGGTGGTGGGATGGATGGGGTTGCTGCACTCCTGGAGTGGGGGTCTCTGGGGGCTACCTGGATGAGAGTTGAAGGCTGGTGGCCTGGAGAGAGCCCTTCCTGAAGTCTCCCTCGCCTGTCCTCCACCTCCATTCACCCCCCAGACAGCCCAAAGTGCCTTACCTGTCCTTGCAGGGATACTTTATGTTCCTTCAGGCACACCTAGCTGAGAGCGTGTCACCTCATTTGCACGTGACAGAACACACGTCACCATCTTAAGCATTTTAAAGTGTAGAATTCAGCGGCATTTAGGACATTCCAGGGTTGTGCTCCCACCTCCACTGTCCAGTTCCAGAACTTTTCATCACCCCAAAAGAAAGTCCCACCCCACTGAGCAGTCACCTCCTACTCCCCTAGCCCCCCGGCCCCCCGGCCAAGCACTGACCTGCTTTGTGCATCGATGGATCTGCAGATTCTGGGCATTTCATGTATTTCATATGAATGGAGTCATTTTGTGCCTAGCTTTTACGTCTGGCTCCTTTCACTCAGGCTGATGGATGGTGCAGTGTGGACCAGCACTTCACTCCTATCTGCCACTGAATAATATTCCATGGAGTGGATCTGAGATTGAACCCGGAACCTCGTGCGTGGGAAACGGACGCTCAGCCACTGAGCTACACCCGCTCCCCACCAATTTACTTTTTTTTTTTTTTTTACTTTATTTTGTACATTTAACAATTGAAAATATAAACAATTAAAAACTAAAAAGTAAACACAACCACTCTCCCAACACGCTGAGCTGGCGCGGCAAGATGACACATCAAAGGGAGACAAGCAGACAGAAAAATGCTAAGCAAATGGACACAGCAAGCACAAGCAGCAAGGGGGGTATAAATAAATCAATGAATAAATAAATCTTTTTTTAAAAAGTAAACACAGATGAATAAATATATACATTTCTCAAATGTACTGGATACATTTAAAAATTTTTTGAATCAAACAATATGTTACACAATATATTTGGTTCATAGTGACGCATTCATACAGTATTTGTCCTTTTGTGTCTGGCTTGCTTCACTCAACATAATGTCCTCCAGGTTCATCCATGTTGCCATATGCTTTACGACTTCATTTCTTCTCACAGCTGCATAATATTCCATCGTGTGAATAGACCACAGTTTGTTTATCCATCATCTGTTGATGGACCCCTGGGTGGTTTCCAGCTTTTGGCAATGGTGAATAATGTGGCTGTGAACATCGGTGTGCAGATGTCTGTTCGTGTCACTGCTCTCAGTTCTTCTGGGTATATACCCAGTAGTGGTATTGCAGGGTCACGTGGCAAGTCTATATTCAGCTTCTTTAGGAACTGCCAAACAGTCCTCCACAGTGGCTGTACCATCCTGCATTCCCACCAACAGTGAAGAAGTGTTCCTATCTCTCCACATCCTCTCCAACACTTGTAGTTCTCTGTCTTTTTAATAGTGGCCATTCTGATAGGTGTAAAATGATATCTCATTGTCGTTTTGATTTGCATTTCCCTAATCATGAGTGACGTTGAGCATTTCTTCATGTGTTTTTTTTTTTTTTTTTGCCATTTGTATTTCTTCTTTGGAGAAATGTCTATTCAAGTCTTTTGCCCATTTTTTAATTGGGTCGTTTGTCTTTTTATTGTTGAGTTGTAACATCTCTTTATATATCCTGGATAGTAAACCCTTATCAGATATGTGATTTCCAAATATTTTTTCCCATTGGGTCGGCTGCCTTTTCACCCTTCTGACAAAGTCCTGTGAGGTGCAAAAGTGTTGAATTTTGAGGAGGTCCCATTTATCTACTTTTTCTTTTGTTGCACGTGTGAGGTCCAAGAAACCACCACCTACTACAAGGTCTTGAAGATGTTTCCCTACATTTTCTTCCAGTAGTTTTATGGTCTTGGCTTTTATATTTAGGTCTTTGATCCATTTTGAGTTGATTCTTGTATAGGGGGTGAGATAGGGGTCCTCTTTCATTCTTTTGGTTATAGATATCCAGTTCTCCCAGCACCATTTGTTGAAGAGACTGTTTTTTCCCCTTAGCATGGGCTTGGTAGGTTTGTCAAAAACCAGTTGACTGTACAAGTGAGGGTTTATTTCTGGGTTCTCAATTCTATTCCTCTGTCAATGTGTCTATCTTTATGCCAGTACCATGCTGTTTTGACCACTGTAGCTTTGTAATATGTTTCAAGGTCAGGCAGCGAAATTCCTCCCACGTTGCTCTTCTTTTTTGAATGCTTTTGGCTATTCAGGTGCACTTACTCTTCCAGATGAATTTGGTATTTGCCTTCTCTAATTCTGTAAAGTAAGCTGTTGGGATTTTGATTGGTATTGCATTGAATCTACAAATCAGTTTGGGCAAGACTGACATCTTCACAATATTTATTCTTCCAGTCCATGAACATGGAATGTCTTTCTATTTGTTTAGGTCTTTTTAAATTTCTTTTAGCATTGTTTTGTAGTTTTCTGCATATAGGTCCTGTACTTCCTTGGTTAAATTAACTCCTAGGTATTTGAGTCTTTTTGTTGCTATTGAAAATGGAATTTTCCTCTGATTTCCTCCTCAGAGGAAATCCATATGGGAGATGGACGCCCAACCATTTAAGCCACATCCATCCCCTTTAATAAAAGCATTTAGGGGGAAGCGGCTGTGGCTCAATCAGTAGGGCTCCCGTTTACCATATGGGAGGCCCCGGGTTCGGTTCCCGGGGCCTCCTGGTGAAGGCAAGCCCGCCCGCACGGCGTGGTTAGCTGACCCAGCGAGCACAAGAAGCAAGGGGGGGATAAATGAATAAATAAATAAAATCTTTAAAAAAAA